>JAYMTK010001299.1:0-16886 GCA_036897405.1 Pelargonium myrrhifolium | reverse complement strand
AATGCACGACCATTCGGGTAGAACCTAATGAGGTTGCTGCCCGCGGAGAAGAGCTACATAACAAGCTAAACCAGCAGAGGGTCAAGGAGGCCCGCATGGCCGCCGAGGCCACCCAAAGAAGGAGGGATGAGGCGTAGCAGACAGCTGCCCAGCTCGCACTGGCCATTCCCCTCCCAGCCCAAGACATGCTCAGGAAGGCGTCCGAGCAGTTCATAGGGTCTATATTCGCTGCCTGTCTAACCATTTAGGTGCGACACCCACATTGGTTGCTTCCTCCGCTGCACCACCAGTTACGCCAGCCTTGGCAAACAGTGACAATGCGCGAGTTGCAAACCAAAGCCCTTTGGCTCCAAACCCTCCTAGAGGGGTAGGACCAACTGGCCAGACAACTGAGGGCAACTTGCCCAGGGCCTCAATTGTAAGAGATCAACAAGTCCAAGGCAATCCGCCAAGGGCTTTAGTATTTGATAGGCTCTCCCAAGGAAGAGTAGCCAGAAGCAGGGGGGCGTTCTCCCCAGGCATCTCGCCTACAAAATGTTCAACTCAAGGAGGGTGAATGGGAGTCTAACCAGAGGGCCAACCCTCACAACTCAAGGTTCCAAAGAGGGGCGGTGGTGATCGAAGACTCGATCCAAAGCACTAACCGGCGTGTGAGGCGCATGGAGCAACAACAAGTCCAGCAGGAGGTTGCGGCTTCTTGCCTTGCTACCCCTGCCGCCCCCATCCTATTGACACCCGCTGAAGTTCAGACGACATTCCATGCCTTCTTGGCCTCTCAATACAATGCGGGGACCACCCCTGCCGTCTAGACTAACCAACAAGAAGGGGGGACGCCTATTGCCCCTACAGCAGTGTGTTTGATCCTTTTTATTTCAAACACCCCAGGAGGGTGTCCAGACTGCTTATGTGCCGACCCCTGACTTGGGAGGAACATTTGTTGACCCCAACATCGCTGCTATGATGGAGGAATTGAAAATTTTAAAGGCCAAAGTCCAGGCCGTGGAGGAGGATAGGGCAGGTGTAGAGCGTGAGTCCAATCGCTCTCCCTCGCCATCAGAAATGCACTTGCGGTGCCTAACATCTGTATCTCAGCCCTCACCTATGGTGGGTCTACAGATGCCAAGGACTTTCGAGACAACTTCAAGCTCTACACCCAACTGCTCACAAACAACGAGGCAGTCAGGTGTAAGCTATTTTTATGCACCCTCCGCTTCTCCGCTTAAGCATGATATCACAACCTTCCTGATGGGTGCATATATTCGTGGGAGAAGTTCAGAGGGCTCTTATTTGATAACTTCTGCACGACCGGGGATGCCAAGATGGACCAAATGCAATTGGTCAACATTAGGCATAGGTCAGATAAGTCCTTCAAATCCTATATGGAGAAATTCAAGAAGACTGTCCACAAGTGTGGAAGGGGGCTTGAGATCCAAGGATCTCCACAAGACCCTCATGGCCAAGAAGCCTAAGACTTGGCAGCATATACTTCGATTGGTGAACGAGCAAATAAGAGCCGACAAGATGTGCGCCTATGCAAGTAGGGCAGACGTAGAGTATAGAGGCTCCAGTTCGCGGAACATGGACAAGGGTAGGTACACAGCTCCCAAAGGGAATTCGGCCAAGCAGGATTACACCCTTGCCAAGGTGTTCGGCCGAACCCCCTCAGCCGCCGTTTTAGAAATTAGGCGTACCCCTCTCAACGCTTCATATAAGGAAGTCTTCGAATACATCAAGAAGAATGAGAACTACAAGTGGCCTAGGGCCGCTAAGGGGGATGTGAAGGGGTGCAAAAAAGATCAATATTGCCCTTCCACCAATGTCATGGGCATGATATCGAGGACTACTTTGTCCTCCGAAACACCGTTGAAAGGATGCTCATTGATGGGAAACTTGAGCACTTCAGGGTGAATGAGACGCGCTGGAATTGAAAAAGGTCGAATGAGGGGCGCCAAAGAGACGTTAAAGAAAAATTCATAGGGTAGATGACTACGAGTACACAATAGACATGATCATAGAGCAACACACTATTGCTCATGTGAAAGAGCAAATTTAAGAGCTTAAGAAGGAGCAGGATGTCCCTCAAACCGCTGGACCCCAGCAAAATTGATTGGGGCAAGACCATCTACTTTACAGATAAGGAACTTGCTCTAGAGAGCCTACACCGCAACCCCATCATAGTCGTGGCAGACATATCCCGCGTGAAGGTGCAACACGTCTTCATAAACAATGGAAGCTTCGTTAATCTGCTATATTGGGACGCCTTCAAAATCACTCTAAGTTAAGGGAAAAAGATATGAAACCTTGGAAAGGGGTCTTGATGGGGTTTAACGATGCCAAAACCCCATCTAAGGGGATCATTGAACTGATCGTCACCATGGGGAGTTGGCCTAAGGTCAAGACTTGAGCCTGTCACTTTGTTGTGGTCGACATCCCCTCCGATCACAACGCCATATTTAGTCACTCATTGATCGAAGCTTTTAGGATGGTGCCCAGTGGTCTCCACCAAAGGGTGAAATTCCCTACTGATGAAGGGGTGACCACCGTAGTAGCATCCCCCCCAGAAGATGATGGAGTATATTGTTAACAAAAATAAAAAAAACCCTCTGCGGCCATCTATATGTCACTTGATATGAAGAGAAGGAGGGCCCAGTCTGACTTAGCAAGTGAAGAAGGGGATGAACACCCTGCTCTCCAAGACCCCCTCAAAAATCCAGGCATGCGCCAAGGCAAGGACAAAAGAGGTATAGGCTCGACTGCCTAAGAAAAGGGCAAAAGCAAAGAAGGGGAAGGCGCGCAGAAAAGTGCCAGGTCCTAGAAGGGGTCCGACCTCTCCCCGGCTGAATTGATCAAGAGGAGGATGCAAGGGGTGGTCATCAAAGGCGCTACCCCCTTCTCCAGCAATGAAAATGACACCGCAAATAAGGGGGTTCGACTCCTCTATGAAAAATTATCGCCCCCTCCTCCAAGCAACCCTTCAAGTTCGGCCATAAACCTTGAAAGGGTCAACTTGGGAGAAGATGGAGACTTTGACCTGGAGAGCCTGATGGGTGACAAAGAAGTCGAGATGTGGGATGTCAGCCCACTCGAGGAAGATGACTTTGAGGAGGTACCTGAAAAGAATTGTTGCGTCAACATCTCCTTAGGAGAGATTGACCCTCGCCTTACTTAAATGCACCCTAAGGTAGGTGGGGAAACGGAGGAGGTAGCACTATACCCCTTGGAACCTAAAAAGGTCACCAAGGTGCCTCTCCCAATCCGAGAAGGAGTAGCTTATACAACTTTTAAAAAGATAATGCGGATGTGTTCGCATGGGTCCCTACAGACATGCCAGACATGGACCCCAAGATAGCCGAGCACCACTTGGACATACTTCCAGGGGCACAACCCGCCAAGCAGAAGAGGAGAAATTTTTCTAAGGAGAAGGAAGAGACCATACGTGGTGAGGTCAAAAAGCTACTTGATGCAGGGTTCATCCACGAGCTAAAGTACCTCGAATGGCTGGCCAATGTGGTCATGGTACCTAAGGGGAAGACAGACAAATGGAGAATGTGTGTGTACTTCACCAACCTCAATCAAGCTTGCCCCAAAGATGACTACCCTCTCCCAAACCTAAGCAAACTTGTAGACTCCACTGCAGGTCACTGGCACCTTTCATTTTTGATGCTCTCTCTAGCTATCACCAGATCTTTATGTACCCTGGTGACCAAGAGAAAAACCACATTTATAGCAGAAAATTCAATTTACTGTTTGTGATGCCTTTTGGCCTAAAGAATGCGGGAGCCACCTATCAAAGGATGGTCAACAAGGTCTTCACCAAGCAAATAGGCTGAAATCTCAAAGTTTATGTTGATGACATGATAGTCAAGACTAAACAAAGGGGGTCTCATTTTGAGGACCTTCAAAAAACCTTCGCCACACTTAGGAAATTCAATATGAAATTGAACCCCAGTAAGTGCTCATTTTGAGTTAGTGCGGGCAAGTTCCTACGGGTGTTGGTGAGTGAAAGGGGGATTGAAGCTAACCCCGAAAAGGTGTAGCCCCTTATTAACATGGGAGAGCCCAACTCAAAGAAACAAGTACAACAACTGATTGGGAGGATGGCAACGCTCAATCGCTTCATCTCCAAGTCAGTAGAAAGAGGATCCATTTCTTTAAGGCATTAAGAAAGGCGAACGCCGATTTGAGTGGACAGATGAGTGTAACCAAGCCTTAAAGGAGCTGAAGCAACACTTGGCTACCCTCCCCAAGCTGGTCATCCCTAACAAGGGGACCACTTAAAAATTTACCTAGCAGCGTCTGATAGAGCAGTGTCAGTCGTGCTAGTCACAGAAGAGAAGGGGGTTTAATAGCCCATATACTTTATATCTCATGCCTTGGGACATTTAGAGCTCAACTACACCAAAATTGAGAAACTGGCGTATGCACTCTATCATGCTAGCATTAAGCTACATCCCTACTTTGAGGCGCATACTATAGTGGTGGTGACAGACGTCCCCCTCAAGAAGGTCATGGATGGAGACTTTGGAGGGAGGCTCAACCAATGGGTTGTGCGTCTCTTCTCTTATCACATCCAATTTGAGCCTTGAAAGGTTATCAAGGGCCAAGCACTCGTTGACTTCATAGTAGAGTGCAATTTTGTGGAGCCAGAGGAGGATGACTCCCACCTCACTGGCGTCCCCAAAAAGAAAGAACCCATGAAAAAAGCACCCTCGAAAAAGAGGAAGAGGCAAGAAGAGCCCAAACTCCAAGAGGAGGAGAAACTCCCCGAAAATTTGTGGGTACTCCATATTGATGGGAGCGCCTCTGGCAAGGAGGGAGGTGCAGGCGCCATGCTCACCTCCCCTAATGGCTTCAAAGAAACATGGGCCATGAAACTGATGTTCAAAGTCACCAACAACTAGGTTGAGTATGAGGCCTTGGTGGCAGCCATGGAAATGACAAATTGAGTTGGGTGTCAAGACCCTAGAAATCTGGTGTGTTTCACAACTTGTTGTGAATCAAGGGCGGGGGGGGGGGGTATGGGACCCCACGCTCTTGAAATATTGGAAGAGAGTCATGAAGCTAACAAAAGACTTTGACTATTGCCATATTTGCAAGGTACCTAGGGAGGAGAACAAAGAGGCATATTTTCTTTCGAAATTGACCACTAATGGTTACCACCATCTCCCTGACGGACTACATGTCCACCTAGCTGACGGACCCGCGATAGAGAAGCCCGAAAGGGTGCAACCTATCCGGGAAGAGCCTATGTGTCAGACAGATGACATCATGGACTACTTAGTAGACAAAAAGCTACCAGACAAACCCGCAGAGGCCGAGTCCATAGTCAAGAGGTGAGCCCAGTACGTGATCAGCGCGACCGGTAAACTATATCGAAGGTCCTTCTACAAGTCCTTCCTCCGATGCCTATACCCGGAGGAAGCCGCGGAAGTGATGAAAGAAATCCACTCCGCCCCCGACATGCATCACCCTAGGCCATGAGCCTTGCAGAAAAGATACTCAGGCAAGGGTACTACTGGCCCTATCTAAGGAAAGATACAGAGGACCATGTGCAAAAGTGCATAGACTGCCAGCTATATGCAGACATACCCAAGGCCCCCTCCATAGCGCAGACACCCATCATGGTGACCTGGCCCTTCTCCATGTGGAGGTTGGATTTGATAAGTCATTTTGACAAAGACAATACCAAATATTGGGTGATAGTGGCAGTAGACTACTTCACCAAGTGGATCGAGGCCAAGCCCTTCACGAGCATCACATAAGAAAATTTGATGAACTTTGTGAAGAACGATATATTTTCAAGATTTGGGCTCCCTAGGGCCATAGTGACTGACCATGGGACCCAGTTCCACAAAAAGTTTGTGGACATGTGTAAAGTATATGGGGTCCTAGTGGGGAAGTCTTCTGTGTGCCACCCCCAGAGCAATGGACAGGAAAAAGCAGCCAACAAGACCATTATCAGAGGCTCCAAAAGAGCATACATGGGCAGAAAGACAAGTGGCTCTTATTGCTTCACTTAACTCTATGGTCCCTCTGAACCACCATCAAGACGGCCACAGGGGAGACCCCTTTCAGCTTGTCTATGGCTCAGAGGCAATATTGCCAGTAGAGAACAAAATTCCCACCATAGTCACTGAATGCTTTGATGAAGAAGGGAACATTCGCTCCCGCCTACTTGACCTTGATTTTTGGAAGAGGTCAGGATGCGAGCAGCCCTGACATAGGCTGCTAGAAAGCAAGCAGTGAAACACTATCATGATAGTCGAGTCAAACCCTGAGAATTCAAAGTGGGTGACTGGGTCCTGAGAAAATACGAAGCCACTGGATAGCGCTCACAAGGGGGCAAGTTGGCTCCTAAGTAGGGAGGACTATTCAGGGTCACAAGAATAGTCCGACCAGGGACATACCGATTGGAGACCAAGGAAGGGGTCGAACTCCCAACCTTTGGCATGGAGATAACTTGAAGAAATTCTATATGTAAACACTGAGCCCCCACCTAGTGGGCAAATTCGGCCAGCCTGATACAAATTAATAAAACGAGAATTTCATGAAGTATTTTATATGTGCACTAAAGTTCAAGGTCATCTTCAAACCCCCCAGCAGCGCGGTCATGTGCCGCCAGACAAAGAGTTTAGGGTCAACCATAAAACTCGTGCCTCAAGTGAGCTTTGCTCCCATGCTATGAAGTAAGAGGGGCACGACATAGGTGGCGCTCCCTAGGTCCCTGCGACTACCGTGCAGGCCAAAACTAATATGAATAGGGGGTCATAAGATGCGAGCAAGAAGAAAACACCCCAGTCCTACAGGAAGCAAACACTGAAAAGTGGCATGTTGGGTTAAAAGACAGCAGTTACCTAGAGTGTAGCCTGCTAAGCAGCTATAAAGTCTGCCCATTGAGGACTGGTCGTCATGCCCAAAAGCATGAACCATGTCTGCCCATCGAGGAT
Source organism: Pelargonium myrrhifolium (assembly GCA_036897405.1). Classification (NCBI taxonomy): domain Eukaryota; kingdom Viridiplantae; phylum Streptophyta; class Magnoliopsida; order Geraniales; family Geraniaceae; genus Pelargonium; species Pelargonium myrrhifolium. The sequence goes on along the minus strand of JAYMTK010001299.1, from coordinate 9,939 downwards.
CGGTCGTCGTGTCTGGGAGCATGAACTAACTCCTATAAGCAGCTCTTCAAAACAACCCAAGGGACCCCGTGTAGGGAAGAGCTCGGTTGGAAGAGGAGGCTAGAAATCCTGATAAGGGGAAGAGTCTGATTGCATCTTAGAAGAGCAACATAACCCCCATAGCATGAAGGAGGCTAGAAAGCCTGATAATAGGAAGAGTCTGGTTGCACCCCATGAGGGAGATAGAACCCCCATAGCATGGAGGTGGCTGAACTCCTCCATGAGGCGAGGTAGGTCCAAATTCTTTCCCCAGGCAAGGAAGACAAGCACCCATTAGACCCACTCAAAATTGATGAAGTTTTCCCATTAGCGGCCTGCAAAGCTAGCAGCTACTCGGAGGGTAGCTCGTTAAGCAGAAAAACGAATTTTCCCATGAGCGGCCTGCGAAACCAACGACTACTTGGAGGGTAGCTCGCTGGGCAGATAGACAAGCCCGCTTGAAAGCAGCTTGAGAAACTAGTAACTACTTGAAGGGTGGTGTACTGGGCAGGTAAAAGCAAAGAAGAAACGAGATATGCAAAAGATCATCCATCATCAATAAAGAAAAGTAAAAAAAATATCCTAAGTGTACGAAAAAGCAAAAGAGCTATTCTAGACTATGCTAAAACGAAGCAACTATGTCTATCGTGGAACAAAGGTGCGCATAGGTTGGGGGGACCTCACGCGCTACACCGAGGTTTTACCTCTCAGACTCCTCTATGGGGACACCAATAAGCTAATCCATCTGAAGAAGCCACTCAGGGTCCACGACACACTCAGCCTCGTGCATTGCTATATCTAGCGACCTGGGTAGACTTGAATGAGATGAGTCCCTGGGTTCAATTGTATGCACTACTAGAGAACTTTAGAATTGAAAGAGTTTGTCAGGGATCGGGGATTGCATCAAAAAATTTCTGGAGATGGATCATAAGAGTTATGTACAGAGTAAAGTCTTGTACATTCGTGTTTAGGTGTTGATGGATGTGCACAAGCTGATCAAGAGAAGAATGAAGGTCAAGCCGATAGGAGGCAACTAGAGTTAGGTTAACTTCAAATATGAGTAATTATCTCACTTTTGCTTCTTTTTTTTGTGGGATTATGGGCCATCCCTCATATGCAAGACGATGTATAGAAACGAGGCAGTAAGGAAGGAGCAAGCATATATGTCAAGCTTAAAAGGCCCGACCTGCAAACCGAGGAGTGGAATTGGTGCAAAGTGGTTCTGAATGAAGGAATTGTCGAATAGAGCGTCATAGGCGACGTCGGGTTCAGGGAAGTTTTCAGTGACTCCTCTTGAGGTAAGTGTGCATGAAGCTCAAGAGGGCAAGGTGTTGATGGTGGTTAAGCAGAGGATGACTGGTTCAGACCAAGACCAGGACCCGAGTAACATGTTCTCAGAGGAGGTTAGGAGACTCCAAAGATTTTCGGTGAGCCTAGACGATCAGGCTCGCCTGCTACACTGAATCAGTTGAGAGGGATAGTTGCCTGAAGGTTGGTGAACCTCAGGTGGTGGCAGGTATACAAGGTTCCCATAATACTCATATGTAGAGGAGTGAGGCGTGTAGTTGAAAGCTAGGGAGCGCCTTAATTGGTGGTCTGTTAGGTTGGGGGTACTAGTAGCAAGTCTAGCTTTGAAATCGGGAGGGTGTGCCAGGGTTTTCTGCGATTTGGTGCCAAAAGTTGAAGTTTGAAGCACAGAGGGACAGGTTCGGCTCCAAGGTTAATAGTGCTACCGTCTTAGGTATCGTGATAGGATACGAAATCTCTAGTATCTATGGTTCAGTTTACAAAATTGGTAATTTTTCTTATATTGGGTTTAAGAATAGAGTTTCTAATGTAATGTTCGACTTGCGGATTCGCGGTTGCTTTCTCGTTTACAAGAGGTATTAGCGTTTTGATAAGCTTGTTAGAATTTATGGGGCGGAATTGACAAACGTACCCGTGTTTTATCCCACCTATCCTTTTCTGTCAAAAAGGATAAGCTTTTCTGTTAAAAAATAAATAATATAACATATAAATTGTATTAAAGAAAATAATACTGTATAACGTATTGTTAACTTTTAATGGTTTGGGCTCCCACTACTAAAAGGCTAACCTTGTTAGTAGGGTTTGGCTTGCATCATTATATGTAATCTTTCTACTTTATATTTATCCGATGTGGGACGTGGGACTTCTTTAGTCACTATTCCAACACGTATAAACGAAACTCTGATGACATGAAACGCAAAGTAAAGAATAATGGAATAAGAAACGAGACAAAGAGAAGGGCAAATTACAGAACTCACCTTAAACCTCGCTTAGTTACTATCCCTAGCTACAATATTTAATTACATGGCCATGGGTGACCCATCTAATTAGGTTCCCATATTGGTGACTCAATCATTACACAAAAAGAAAAAGAAAAAGAAACAAGGAGGAGAAGAAGTAATAAAGGAAGAAGAAAGCAAAAGAGGCAGTTCCATTGTCTATTTATAGACTCTCTTGCATTTCCATTTGACTATGCCTAACCAACATCAATTGTGAATTAGCTGCTTATAACAATGGCTTCCGAGAAGGTAGAGACTGTGGTGGCTGGAAACTACGTGGAGATGGAGAGGGAAGTTGAAGAAGGTTCCAATAATAAGTCTGCTCAGAGTAAATTGTCCAAATTCTTTTGGCATGGCGGATCCGTCTACGACGCATGGTTTAGCTGTGCTTCAAACCAGGCATTTATTTATTTATTTTCTACCTCTCAATCTTTGTTCATTGTTTAAGTTTTGATCATATATATTTTGAGGGATGACACAAATATATATATATATATATATATATATATAATATGAGTACATTTTGGTGTACGTTATTGGTGATGGATGTAGGTAGCACAAGTGCTGTTGACACTGCCATACTCATTCTCACAACTTGGGATGCTATCTGGAATTCTTTTCCAGCTTTTTTATGGCCTAATGGGAAGCTGGACTGCTTACCTCATCAGTGTACTTTACGTTGAGTACAGAACTAGAAAGGAGAGAGAAAAAGTTGATTTCAGGAATCATGTTATCCAGGTTAATTAATATTTCATTCATTATCTACCTCTAAACTCTAAATTAACCTTCTGTCGCAAAATCCATTCTCCAACGAAATTGTGACAGAATGATTTTTGTCATTGTTTATATCGTCACAGAAAAGATTGTCACATATTGTGATAAAAATTCGTAGTTGTGACGAAAAATTTCTCTCACAAATTTCCGTCACAGTTCGCAACTTTTCTTATAAAAATTAATGTTTATAATTCTTGGCAGTGGTTTGAGGTTTTGGATGGGTTGTTGGGAAAGCACTGGAGAAATGTAGGGCTTCTTTTCAACTGCACATTTCTTCTATTTGGATCTGTAATTCAGTTGATTGCTTGTGCCAGGTAATTGCTTAATTCAAATAGTTATGCAGTAATTAATAAGATGTAATTGGAGACCTGTTATTTAATTATTGAAGATCGATAATGATGTGAGTGTATGTATGTAATGTATTATTGGTGCAGTAACATCTATTACATAAACGACAATCTTGACAAGAGAACTTGGACCTATATATTTGGAGCTTGCTGTGCAACTACTGTGTTCATCCCTTCCTTCCATAACTACAGAATTTGGTCTTTCTTAGGCCTTATCATGACCACCTACACTGCATGGTACATGACCATTGCAGCTCTTGTCCATGGACAGGTACTTTACTATGGTTCATGACTCATGATCATATCCATAAATATACATGCACACATGACAGTGACATCATCATCATCATCATCATCATTAGAGTAAATTTGTAATTAAGATGTGCATGCATCATGTGTTCAGGTTGAGGGAGTGAAGCACTCAGGCCCATCTTCTATGGTTCTCTACTTCACTGGGGCTACCAACATCCTCTACACCTTTGGTGGACATGCTGTCACTGTGTGAGGACTCAATCTAATTTTAGTTACATTCGGGGCCTGTTTAGCCGTGGAGTATTTCTCCAGATTTTCATAAAACTCGAAAATATAGAAAAAATTTCAACATAAAATGTCTTCTAAGTTCTCCACATAAAACTAGAAATGAAAACTGTTTTCTACGGCTAAACGGGCCCTAACATTCTTATTATCTTGAGAAGTCGGATTTGAAAACATTGATTTAATTTTGGTTTTCAGGGAGATAATGCATGCTATGTGGAAGCCACAGAAATTCAAGCTCATTTACTTGGTGGCAACAATATATGTGTTAACCCTAACATTGCCATCAGCTTCTGCTGTGTATTGGGCTTTTGGGGACCTACTTCTCACCCACTCTAATGCAATCTCTCTGCTCCCAAGGAATGGGTTTAGAGACACTGCAGTGATTCTGATGCTCATCCATCAGTTCATAACATTTGGATTTGCTTGCACACCTCTCTACTTTGTGTGGGAGAAGTTGGTGGGAGTTCATGAGACAAAGAGCCTTTTCAAGAGAGCCATGGCAAGGCTCCCTGTGGTGATCCCCATATGGTTTCTTGCAATAATCTTCCCATTCTTTGGGCCCATCAACTCTACCGTTGGATCTCTTCTTGTCAGCTTCACTGTCTACATTATTCCTGCCATGGCGCACATGATCACTTTTTCTTCTCCAGCTGCTCGAGAGGTACATACATAACCCTTTTCCTTCTAATTCATCATTTTCATATCCTTACTTAATTGTTAACCAAATCTCAAGCATGTGTAAGTAAAGATCAGTCTAGCTACTACATTAGTGCCAACCATTGACGGAGCCAGGGTGGGCCATTGTAGGCATGTGCCCACCCCACCCTCCTTGAAACCTTTCAAATAGTCTCAGTTATATTCAGTTTTTTATTTGAAATACTTTAACCAACTTTAGTTATGTTCAATTCGATCCTCAAGTCCAAATTACTCCATCTAATCACTCATAAAATACTTTAATCAACATTAGTTGTTCAACAATTTAGACACAATCCAAAATTGTGTTCATATTAAGCCTAAAGTCTGAATTTGCCACTAGTGTCATCCAAATAGGTGTAACTAGCAAAAGAGTAACATTATTACATTGGCATTGATTCATTGTGTACGTAGGTTAATGCGTTAATTAATAGAAGTGTCGTGAGATTTATCAGTTCATATATGATGTATATTGTTACGAACATACCTTGTACCAAGCACGCTATGTTATGTTATGCGAAGATTGCGATGTACTAATCCAATTTCTTATTTGTTTTGAAAAAATGTTTGCTATGGACAGAATGCTGTGGAGAGGCCACCATCATTTTTGGGAGGGTGGGCAGGGTTGTATTCGACCAATTTGTTTGTTGTGGTGTGGGTTTTTGTTGTGGGATTTGGGTTTGGAGGATGGGCAAGCATGCTCAATTTCGTGCGCCAAGTTGATACGTTTGGTATATTCACCAAGTGCTACCAATGTCCACCTCACAAGGCTTAGTTTTGTTGCAATTACATTATATTACATTACATTAATTGCTACTACTACTAGTCGAGATACAAATTACTTCTACTACTAAATATGTAAGTGTGTGTAAAGAGATTGAATGCATTTGTGACCTTTTAATTTCTTTTATTTGGTTTTGTTCCTTTTTTTTCGTTCCTAAGTGAGAGAGCTTTTGGTGATGTTTTTGTTTTAGAAGAAGAAATGTTTGTGATGACAATCATTTGGCCACACCACCCATAGAAAAGTATAATTGTAAGTGAATGTGTTGATTAATCTTTTTTAAAATATGCATTTTTCCCATTTCCATTGAATTATTGAATTAATTATATTAGTTCATGTTTATTATGCATTCTTAAATGTACAATAAATTATTTTTGGGTTAATTACAGTTCACTACCATGTACTATATCTTATTTGTATTTTTCAAACATTTGCAAATAGGTTTTCCATCTAGCTGCCGTCAGTTAAAAGTTGAAAAGACGAAAATGCTCCTAAAATTTCACCACTCTGCACTTTGCACTTATAACATTTCACTATCATGTACTTCATACTTCTAACATTTCACTTCCTTGTACTTCATACTTATAACATTTCACTGTCCTACACTTATGAAATGTTAGAAACATTTTCGTCTTTTCATCTTTTAACTGATGACAGTTAGATGGAAAAACGATTTGCAAATGTTTGAAAAATTGAGGGTAGTGATTAGTTAATTTTGCAATTAAGGGTAGTAAAGTGCAAATGTACTTAAGTACAAAGTAGTGAACTAAATAATTAACCCGATGTTTCTCTCCCCAAAATCTTTAGTGTTTTATCAAACTTTCATTCAGAATATTTCTTATCTCTGATTATCTGTTTTGGAGAAGAAGATATAATTTCTTGCTTATTTTTCCAATTATAAGATTCTAAAATAAACTCAAAGATCGATGTTATGAGGAAAAAAAACGTCTTAGAACTTCTTTCAATCTTTTTTTTTTTTTTGGAATTCAAACCGAGAAGAAACATAAAGTGGCAAACATTTTTCATTTCTTGAGTTTTTTTTTTTTTTTTTTTTGAAAAAGTAAGATTATAATAAGAGTCATATTATACATTACATAACATGCAAAGATGTTATGAATATTGACACAATTATATGAAGATAAATAATAATTAAAATTCAAAACCAATTAAGCAAAGATCTAATACATACATACATCTATATACACACACACATATATATATATACTATAATAAAAGACTTTACTACGTACAAACAGCATGCATTATATACAATGTGCTACTAAAGTAGATTAGTTGGTAAACTATATGTTCTTAATTAATCAAAACTCATATGTATTAAATTATTAAATATTGAAAAGTTGTCTATCTTCCATCTATCTACTACTCTAGACCTCATTAAGATTGGAGAATAAGCTAGCTGGGATTTGGTGATATTGGAAGACAAACCCTAAATAAATAAATATTTGTCAAATATATAGCTAGGTCATCATATGGTACATGCTATAAACTTTTAGCTAGGTCAAGCTAGATTTGTTATGTCATATTGTCATGTTAATAAGGTCACCGACCCTAAAATCATGTTACGAGAAAGGATCGTTTTAAGGTCATCCCTTAAATAGTTTACATGATAAATAAATAAACTAAGCCCTAGCTAGAACCATAGGCCATTTTAATATATATTTTGGTTGGACCAAAAATGATCAAAATATCACCCTTGCCGGGTCAATTTTGAAGGTCTCGAAAAGAACCCAGGTATAGCCTGCTCCAACTCATGGTCACACTCACACCATCACACAAAATTGTTTAATATTATTTTTCTATATAAAATTAAAGAGCAATACTATTTGTCTTGATTATTGTTTACAAATATTTGTACAAAATTACATGGTAATTAACGAGACACAATGTATTAAATTTTATAAGAGACTTGACATATGTATTATATTTACGTGTATTTAGTATAACTAAAAAAAATAGTTAGTGCAAAATAGAGATGATCAATATTACAATATATTTATTTATATTTATCAATTTAAATGATAAAAAACATATGGATGATTATTAGTGCATAATCATTAATAAGTTAAACAATATTTGAATGTTTTTGATACAAAATATTAACATTTGTAATGAATTTATTACAATATTGAAACTTCATATACTAAATATCTCAGTCCAAATATTCACTCAAATATATGAGAGTTTGACATGTCACGAACTAACACTCATACTCGTTTCAATAAATTTGTGTTCGTGAATAATCCACTCGGTACCAACTTAAATGTGTTTTGAGAGTATTCATTAATTTTATGACTAAAACTCTTTGCTCTTATATTGTAATATATACAAACATAAAATTTGTCCCATATTTTCGTTGTAAAAGAAATCGTACAAATTTTGAGAAAAATATATTTTTTAATCAGAATCATAATATACATTAAAAAAATGCAATTCTTGTATCATTCCTCGAGCCACACCATCCACTAACATATATATTTTTCTCCAAAATCCTCAGTCAACCAGCCCAGAAACTACTTTCCAACTGTCTAAATTAATTTTATAATCCATAATTAACAACACAACCTTAGTTTAACAATAATTAATTCCATCATAGTCCACATTGGGGCAAGACAATTCTATATCATAATTGCCAACATGTCACCTACTCGCCTAATACTTCTAATAATCATGTTTTAATGTCCGATTTTCCTGAACCCGAATTTTGCCATGTGATCGCATGCACCACAGGAGGAGACGACACAACCTAGCGCGATGACCCGTTGTTCCGCAATGGCCCTACAATATTAGGTGTTTGTAGCAAACATTTACTCATTACTATATGATCTATATGATTGAAATGACCCATTTTTTTAATGCACGTACGGTGAGCAAATTTGCAAGGATACAAAATAGGGGAACAAGATCTTTCTCCACCTTTGCCATTACGAGGCACTGGTCGTCCATTTTGTTTCTCATTGTTCTCTTCCTCCATTTCTTTTCTCATCCCGGTTCCGCGAAAATGCTACGTGTTTGCGACAAAATATGAGTTTTCTTTCCCGGCGTTGTAGGTTTACGTATAATTTTTATTTATTTTTTAATTAGTATTGGATTTGTTTAAGTAATTTTGTGGTCTTGGTATTGGGGATTGATTCAAACAATGGTGTGGTCCTATATATATTCCTTCTCTTTCTTCTGATTTCTCTCTAGCTCTTTGAAATAATATGATTGGTCTCTTTGGACCGACTCATTTTACAAATAATTTGTTTTTACTTTCTTGCTTTTTTATAGATATGTTGTGGATTTGATTAGTGGATGGACAAGTGTGTAAAAATAAGTTACTGGAATAATAACGTTATGTGTAACTATTCGAAGATGAAGTTCGAATGATAATATAATTAAACAATATAGAACCAAGAGTTTAGTCACTAATTTGTTTAGTGATTTTTCTCTGTTCTAGGAATAAAAGGCGACTTTGTGTCCCATTCAAGAAGTATGTATTGTATATTTATTTATGTCCCATAAATTTATAAAACCGGACTTTTGTTGATCATAAAAAAAAAATTAAACAATATAAAAAATTTGTGTTTTATATGTATCAATAACCAAAAGAATTTCGTTCTATATTTATCTTTCTCTTGCATCCTAATGTAAGAGTGATTGGAAGAAAACAATAATACAAATAGAAAATAACGACATTGAAACAAAACAGAATTACCAAATTATGTTTGTGAACAATAAAATATTCAAAACGACTTTTAAGTGGTTTTATCGTTTTGAAATGACTGAAAATGTTGGAATTTATAGCAAAACCATGAATTTCAACAATGCTCATTTTGAAGAAAAATCACGATTTCTGATAAAGAATTAAAATTACGTCACAAAATTCATAATGTGACGGAATCGTGACAAAATGATTAGGTCGTTGTTTATGTAGTCACAAATTTTGATAAATAAAAATCCATAATTGTGACTGAAAATATGATTTCGGTCTTAATTTGTGTCGAAAATTTTCTTTTACAGATTTTCGTCACAGTCCGTAACATTTCTTAATTATGGGGATCAAATTTCCACTCATTTTGAGCGCTTTTACTTTTTATTCTTCTTCTTTACTAGCTAGTTCCTTACTTGCATCATCAAATCTTTTCGTAGTTCTAAAGTTTGATTACAAAACAAAGTTAATGACCATATAATTAAAGCTAAAAGCCAAAAGAATTGGCTAGAATCGCATATTTTATGATTATAATGCTCGTCACCATTTTCATCACTACACTTGCTAATTTATTTATATTTTATAGAAGATTAATATATTGGTCGATTAATTAACAATTGAGAGATTAGATTAGAGATTCTCCTAATTGATCAAGAGCAAACCATATTTCTAGGGGAGCCACTATTTTAATTCCCTGAAAAATTATTCTCTAGCTAGTTTTTTTTTTTTTTTTTTTTTTTTTTGGGGTTTTTTTTGCTTGTTTATTTATTTATA
>JAYMTK010001298.1:0-16889 GCA_036897405.1 Pelargonium myrrhifolium | reverse complement strand
AAATGCTCTTGGAGATACAGGAGGCTACTGGACCATTTTTGGTCCAGTAGCTTTTGGCTCCAGTACTGGTGTTTTCATTGTTCTGGGCTGGTAAGTAGGTTTTGCACTGAAAAAAACAAACAACACTTATTCTACATGGCCAAATTTTGACTTACCGAAAATCTGATGTGGATCCTATGTGGAGCTACTTACCGGCCCATCTAGGCCAAACAAACAAGCACTTAATCTTTTTGAGGTGGTAGTAATGTAAATATTTTACATGATTGAAAACGGAGATTGAAGAAAAAAGAAAAGAAAAAGACAGAGAAGTGGATAGAAGTAGGAACCAATGAGAAGTGAGTTGATAACGAGAGACACGTGAGTGAAAGTACAGAGAATCTCATAGCCATAGCAATAGCAATAGCTGCCTAAAACAAAACCACATCATCACTCTCACATGTCTCCTCTTCCAATCATTGTTTCTCTCTCTCTTTTTCTTTTAAGCCCCCATTTTTCTCGGCTTGACAGTTATGTTCCTTGTACTTCAGACTATCCCTCTCTTTTTACTATTTTAGCACTCTCCGCTGCACGTTATCACAAGCAGTAGTTCTTCCTGTGATAAGGCTAGTTTCGTAAATTCAATAGTTAGCCGCTACCCCCGGAATTTCATGCACACCAGGCTGTCTGTTACAGTATGATCAATGCAAACACAACTTCACGCAAAATAAATGACAGTGAGCATAGGTTTTGTAGATGTCAAATAGTAGTAATATTCTATTTGTAAAATTTGAAATAAAACATCAGCTTTTGAATTAAATAATAATATTATAATTTGGTTTGGAGTTAATAGTATTAACTATTGGGCGGCCATTTTGCCATTGAAGCCATGGTCACACAGCTAATGTAGATGTTGCGTGCAAATGCAAGTTATTACTATTATACAACTTTTGGTGTATATATATAAAAGCAAGATATTTCAATGAACCGGATTTTTTTTTAAGGAGATGTTAATTAGCAACTCAGGAGTTTTTTATTTTTTTATTTTTATATTACAGACAAATTCCGAAATTTTATTTTACAACGACTTAAGAAAATCTTGTCAAGTCGTATATACATGCTTAAATCAAAGGATCAGTAGTGTTCATAAAAGAGACTTCGTCTTTGTCCCTACCCTAGAGCTTTTGACACCTGAGGATCGATCATGAGATCTCCCCCCAATCACTCAGGAGTTAACAACATTCGACATACAATCATCTAATGGTAAAAAAGAACAACTCACAATCTCACATACGGGTGAGAAATAGAACAATCATTAATTGAAAAATTAAATAAAATTTGGACAATAAATCATCTATCTGATTATCACCTGATTAAAATCTTCAAATAAAATTAATCAACGCATAACAGAAAAAATAATTTAAAAAAAAAAGACATCATAAAATTTTCAGCAATAACAAACTATAAACAAACCATAATAAAAACAAAAATACTTGAATACAATTCAAAACAAAATAACATGATGCAAACAAACAATGTACTCATTGTAGTATACTCACACATACTGTATTAAAATAAATATAATAATGTATGGGTGACTGATTTAAGATAAATGTTAGTTTCAGTATCATTTAATTCATGCCATCAAATTAAAGCTCCCCATGATCTTATTCTTATCAATTTGGTTGATCTCAAATTCTCATGTGCGTGTGCTTCTCATGATTTGATAATTCATCTGATTGCGTCATATGATTAGCCAACATAAATTAAAGGCCAAAATTGACTATGCACCAACTATATACACTAACATCTTCACAAGTTTAGCCAAAACCACACCACTTTCTCATCAATTAAATTTCTATTTTTAAGAAAACAAATATTATATTATCTGTTGGAGTTCCTATATGGGATAAAAGATACGTACGCAAAAATAAAATTTATTAGTTTGTTTTCGCACATTTAGTATCATCTTATTTCTCACGACTAGTATTTTGATTACAAAATCTTGGCTAATACGTATTGCACACATATCTTTGAGAGCAATGATTCCGACCGGTGATCATTAATTTTTTTTAATATTACTTCCGATTTATACTAAATTTCACTTTAAAGTTTTTTTATTTAAATTATAAAAACAAAAATTGTGTCAAATAAAAAGCCGGACATTTTTCCTCTTCATTTTCTCTAGCTGCTAAATTCTAGCCGCCACATGCGGGTTTTTTTTTATCGCTAGTGTTGTGAAAGTGAACGTGATTTGGCCGTGAGAGTTGGGGGGTTGTGTGAGTAGGAAGCGGTTGTGTTGTCGTATTTCGGCACTAGTTCTCAAGTGGTGAGTCGGATGTGGGTGAACGCAGAAGGCAGTCTCCGAGGGAAGTGCTATTCATTGCATGTGTGGTTGGTGGTTTCGATAGCAGGTAAGGTTTTCGAGTGGTGAGTGCAAATGAGGCTTTCAATCGAAAAGTGCATGCATAAGAAGACGAAGTCGGGAAGATCAACAATAGTGAGAATGACAGTTTTGCCTTGGAACTGCAAGGGCATGGGCAACCCAAGGCCGGTGGAGGTACTTGGTCTCTCCAAAAATCATATTGATGTTCAGATAGTTCTCCGCAAGTGGGATCAATAGCGTATACCATTTGCAGGAAAAAAAGGTCCCAAAAAATTGACCGGTGGCAGAAGGGATCTTCCCAATCTGCTAGAAAAGTGAAAAATAGTAGGGTAGGAGGTTGTGGTCGACGTACTCACGATTGGCGGTTGTCGGGTTTTGTCTTGGTGTAGCAAGTCGGGCAAATCATGACAGGGAAAGATGAAAGCTAGTGTCATTGGGTTGTTCTGATTTAGGTTTAATCTTGAAGTCATTTTACTTGAAAATAGAAGCTTTGGTTTCAAGTGCTATTTCTACCACAAGCTTTGGTTTTACTAGTTTGGTTTGGTTTGGTTTGCTAGTGTTTGATTATCTTTAGTTCTCGTATGTTCCAATTTTCTATCCAGTTTTATTATTAATAATATACATTTCTTTTGTTAAAAAATGTATCAAATAACTTATTTACCCTCATATACTAGTCTGTATAGTCATGAACAATTTACTTGTTAAAAAGAAAGAGAATGAAAGAAGCTGGTAGAAATGAGAACAAACAAACATAAAGAAACGAAGGATTAGAGTTTGTTTAACATATCTAAAATGATGTAGTTTTCTAATGCTAAAAACGATTGTGTGTCAAATAACTTGATATTTTTTTTAACTTTTTATTCTCCGATACTTAGCACTTACTATAATAAATATTAACATGAGAAAAAAATATAAATAATAAAACTTAACATTGGATGCAACACAATTTGTACTTACAAATCTATTAAACTTAATGTATGAGTGTTAACTTATAAGACAATGTGTACTCATTAGTTCGGTTGAGTTTCAAGCCACAAAAATTTAGCCAAATTTCTATTTTCTCAATTTACTCTATATGTTCTAAAATTGTTATTTTCCTTTTTGTTTTGAAAATTATTAAAAGTTAAATCCTTTTGGACATGTGTTCTAATAAACTCAATGAATACTAACTAGGGTACAATGTATATCAGTTAAACTAATAAGGTGATGACGCCTCATTTAAAATCATGGATCTGGACGTGTCGCTCCGCTCCCACAAATTCACTTTGGTGAGTATAAGTAATTTTAAATGAGGTGTCATCATCTCATTGGCTTTGTTAAGTTGCAACTGATATACATTTTACCCTACTAACTAACGTATTATACGTATGTTTTGATAATTCATGTTATAACTAGGAAGAGTGATTTCAATCTCCTTAACATTTTGTTGTGAGTAGTATTAGTTTAACTAACCGGCTTGGAAGTGCCAGCATGGCAGGCAGATATCAATTCAACACAGCCTAACCAACAAAGACTTCCATTTGCCTTCACTGAGACCACACAACAGATCGGGCACGTAACGCCGTTAAAACGGTTAACGTTGCCCAATGTCATGATCTCGTGTTTCTAGGAGCCAATCTCTGCTTTGTCTTTCTTCACCACCTCCACCACCACCACCGTTTATTATCTTTCTCCGTCGCTTTCTCATCAATCTCTTCCTCTCTGGCGAGAGCGCTACCAATCTCGCCGGAGAACTTGCTCGTCTCGCCGGGAACTCCATACATTCCGGCAGGAGAGGAGCTGCTCCGGACTTAGAGAGAGGAAGAGGAGGAAACTTGTGAGGGGATTAATTATTCACATAAAAAATAAGGGGAAGGAGGTTAACGTGCAATGCAGGGAAAAAGGAATCAAAGCAGCTTTGGAGGATCTTACACGGCACAGATGCCCAGATGATCCCTACTTCAATCTCACCTTGCCTTATGCCGTAATTTATTCGATCTCCGCTTCGTTTAAATTCTTCATCTCCTCATTTCTCTATCCCCACTCCTGCTGCTCCAATCCGTCCCCACTTTCCAAAAGGAGGTTGGTCTGCTCTTTTCTTTTTCCTCAATTGCTCTTGTTTTGAGGCGCGTGTCGTGTTCTTCATCTCGAGATCCTTTGCGCTTTCTGCTGTCTCGGGATGAACTGAGCTCTCGTTTAGCTCAATTTTGGAGTTTCATTTGAATTTGAGTTGAGTTCTAGTTGTTGATCTACCAGGAAATTAGATTGCGGATTTGAAATTTATGAGAGATTTGCAGAATTTTCTGTTATTTGCTTAATTAAATTTTGTTTCTGGCAGGTGTAGAATTATGAACAGCCATGCCTAGAATCTGAATATTGATGGCTTTTTATTCGTTATTTTTAAAATTGTAATGATTGAGATCTTCATTGTCGAGATTTTGAGTTTATTATAATCAATGTTGTAGCTTAGCTCAATACGTACTACTCGTTGCCTTGTTTTCATTATCTAGAACTAATTTGTAATTTTCCATAGCAGATTCGCTTCACTGGAGGGAAATTTTTGAATTTTCAATTTAGTAAAGGTGTTGGTGTTTTGGTGGCTACCGCTATAGATGGCACTCTTTTGAATTTTTTTTCCTCCGGTGAATAGATTGCGAGTTTCGTCATGCCATCTGAAATTATGGACCTGAAGGGTTTTTCCTCATCATCTTTCTTCTCCGACGATGTTTGTTTCCCCAGCGAGGTATTGATTGCATTGACATTCTTTTTTGTGTAATTGTATCTTTCTATTCGAGCCTTCGAGGAACCTCAAGGTTTTATACATATTCAATCGATTAAGAACGGACTAAATGATTCGATGCAAGATTGAGAAATTCTTTTTTGGTTTATCATTTCCCATCTCAATTGTCCTCATTTCCTTTTATTTTCTACTTGGCAGAGACAGGTGGGGTTTTGGAAGTCAGACACCACCTCCAACCACTATGGTAAGTATCTTTAAAGTACACAATTACTTATATCTTATCAATTGGTCTGAAAAGCGTAAATGCAATCAATTGAGCTGACTTATTTGTTGTTTTTCTTTTTGGGTGACATCTGAACATGTATAATTAGTACTTATTTAATTTGTAATGTCTTTGCATGCAAAGAAGAAGAGAAAAAATAAGAATAATGTGTACCAAATATGTTTCGGAGCTTGTTATGCTTGCTGATCAAAAAAAAAAAAAAATGTTTCAGAGCAAATTGGTTATGTTCTTAAAATGTTAATCTGTGTGGAGGACTATCTGCAACCTTCTGGTTGTTTTGTGTAAAGATAGTTGAAAACTGGGACTAGAAAAAGAAATTCAATCAATTACAATGGAATCTGCTCTGCCTCTAAATATTTGATGCTTCTAAAGATTGGTTGGGGCATTGCTCTTTCGGTTATGTTGCACTGGCATTATCTTAGTAAATTTTTAAGGCACATTATAGATATGTTATTAAGTAGATGTTCTGGCATTTCAGCTTTAGCAAAGTTAGTACTAAATTGCTCAACTTGTGTTGGGCTTGTCAACATTGAGTTATGATGAATATTTGTGAATTAGCATCAATGCAAAATTGACTTAGAGTTCTATTTAATAAACTTGTTGGAGATTGTAACCATGCCATCTTTGTTAGATTGCAGTAAATGCATCTTGTATATGCTTAGGTGTTAAACCTGATATTATCTTTTGACAGGCAGTGAGAAGCCAGTGGCTTTACCCCCCTTGGAGAGATTTATGCCCAAAGAAGGCCAAATACTGAAATCCTTAGAACATTCCGAGTCTCGGCCAATGCATTATCAGAAAGTAAAAGTTTGCTTGGATAGGAATGCTGTGGGAGCAGAGAGAGCAGCTGACCGTTCCTCTACCATGTCGAGATCATTGGACCATGGCGCGGTTGTACCAATGCCTTACTTTGCTGAAAGCAACAAAATTACTATGATGGGTGCTCAGTATGAAAATAATCTTTTCTCAAGCTCATTTTCAGAGTTATTTAGTCAAAAGAGTAAGTCTCTTTTTCCCCTTACTACTTTCTATATATATTTTCAACTGGAGCTGGCTAATATGCTAGAACTGATCAGTGTGTCATATCCTATTTACATTGATATATGAATTTGGTTTCTAGTCTGTAGGTGTATTACATACCAATTACTGTTTCACTGTACTTAGATTATAACCCTGTCGCTCATGCGCATTTTCTTGTGGCAGTGAGTTTGTCACCAAACAATGCTCCCTATGGCCATTCTGTTGATACTGTTGCCTCTCACCATGAGGAAGAGGAACCTCTAGAATCCATTGAAGAAATTGAGGCACAAACCATTGGAAACCTCCTCCCTGATGAAGATGATTTGTTCTCGGGAGTAACTGAAAGGCTTGAAAATATTGTTCAACCCAATTACAGAGATAATTTGGAGGAATTGGACCTCTTCAGCAGTGTTGGGGGAATGGATTTAGGAGAGGACCATTCTTCCATAAGACAGAGGAATTCAGAATTCCCTGGAGGAATTTCTAATGGTCAGCTGGGTAGTTCATTAGCCGGAGAACACCCTTATGGTGAACATCCTTCAAGAACGTTGTTTGTGAGAAATATAAATAGCAATATTGAAGATTCTGAGCTAAAGACTCTGTTTGAGGTTTGTGCATCTCTTTTGTGTTCAAATTCTTGTTTTGTAATTAAATATTTCCTCATTATAGAAACTTCTTACCTTGAGTACAGCAATATGGAGACATTCGCACTCTTTATACAGCTTGCAAGCACCGGGGTTTTGTCATGATCTCCTATTATGATATAAGAGCTGCCCGAAATGCAATGAAAGCCCTTCAGAACAAATCATTGAAGCGTAGGAAGCTTGACATACATTATTCAATTCCAAAGGTCAGCAACTTAGCATTTATATTTCATATTTTCTGATATTGTATTTGCTTTTGGTATCTTATATATTCAATCATTCTCAAAATACCATAAATGACCACATGATTGTCATTATCTTCATGCGTTCTGTTTTTGTATTTAGTAATATCATTTGTGTCATCTATATGTGCACATATCTTGTTTCTTGATTTCTTGCATTGTTTGCTTTATCTAAGCAGGACAACCCTTCTGAAAAGGATATTAATCAGGGTACTCTTGTAGCATTTAACCTTGATACTTCTATTTCAAATGATGAACTTCTTCAAATTTTGGGGGCCTATGGAGAAATCAAAGAGGTAGATTTTCTTAAAAATTCTTTTCTTTGTACTCAATCAGGAAAGGGAAACGAGAGAACTAATATGATGGTTTTGTTTTGTTCCTGAATTACAGATTCGAGAAATCCCACATGGAAGTCGTAACATATTTATTGAATTCTATGATGTTAGAGCTGCAGAATCTGCTCTCCATGGACTGAACAAGAGTGATATTGCTGGGAAGCGGATTAAACTTGAACCGAATTGGCCAGGAGGTGCTAGACGGTGAGCGTGTTAAACTTATTTTCCATGTACATTCTTTGTCACACTTCTTTCTAATCAAGCCTTTGCTGAAATGATACTCAAACCTTAGTAGTTGAGGGCTAAATAGATTGTAGGGAAATAATATTTTTATTTTTAGGGTGTACACCTTACTTAACTTACTGTTAATTTGTATCTAACTGATTTTTAATTTGTCACATTTGTCTTTGGGTCAATAGCTACTTGGTGTGTGTTGCTAAATTCTTTCTCCTCTTCCTTGCCTTATTTTTTCCTTCATCTTGTCTCTTTCTCTTGGCTTCAGTTTGGTGCAACAGTTTCCTTCTGAGTTGGAGCAAGATGAAGATGGCTTTTATCTACAGCTTAACGGCTCTCCTAATAATTCTAACTCTGAATTCTCTGGTATGATAATTGTTGTATTTGTCTTTTCCCCACTGTATATTGATTCAGGAGCAACTTGTAGTATCTTGTTTCCTCATAAAGCATTGTTAACAGGATTGGTTTGTCATGGGACAATTACATCTACGGGTGTGCATTCTGCAATGCAATCCCACATTAGTCCATACCTGGAAACTGCTTTTCATCCAGGGATGTCCTCTAGCGTACCAAGCAGGTTACCCTCTCTGGCGAGAGTTGAATCAGTTGGCAATCAATCTAGTCTTGCTGAGTCAGGCCACTCACAAGGCACGTTGAAATTTGATATTCAGAACGCCCAAACTTTTAATCCTCATTCACTTCCGGAGTATCAAGATGGTTTGACTAACTGCAATTCTCCGTCCACCTTAACTGCAAATACCAATTATCCGCCAGCAGAAAGAACTGATAGCAGGCAATTGAGCAGAGTAAGCTCAAATGGGCATTCACTGGAACTAAATGATGGTATGTATCTTGGGTCTATGTTCTTCTTTCCCTGCTAGCAAGAAACTGTGTTTTCTGAACAATGTTTCAAAGTTTGTTAATAACATGAGCAAAGAAAATAAAACTTCCTATATGATAGTGAGGAATATGAATCCAAAGCTACATTGTTCTCTGTAGTTTGGGTGCTCATGAACAGTACAAAATTGTGGAGTGTTTTTGTCCTCAAAAGTGTTTTTAATAGGTATCTGCTCGTAATATCTGTTTTTCGTACAAGGGAAGGCTAACTAACATGCTATTGCTTAACCATTGTTTCCTAATAATCTGTATGATTCCTAGTTATTCTCTTTATGTTTAAATGATTCTATGAATGGTTGGCCTAAGACAATTTTACCGTCTTGCTTTCTCAGTTTTTGTCTCTTCTGGTAACGGAAGTTGCCCTCTTCCTGGACATCATTATGCATGGAATAACTCTTATCACCCCCAGCCTCCAGGACTGATGTGGCCAAACTCGCCTTCAGCATCTTTTCTAAATGGAATGTGTACTGCTCATCCCCCACCAAGACTGCATGGATTTCCTAGAGCACCATCTCATATGCTGAACAATGTTTTATCAACCAACAACCACCATGTTGGATCCGCTCCAGCTGTTAATCCTTCTGTCTGGGACAGGCGGCATTCATATGCAGGGGAATCTCTGGAGGCTTCTGGCTTTCATCCAAGTTCTATGGGGAAGTTGAGAACATCTAATAACTCTCTTCATTCTATGGAACTCATGTCTCGTAACATATTTCCTTATAGTGGTGGCAATGGAATGGATATGCCAATTCCTCCTAAGAACGTGGGTTTCCAATCTCATCATCAGTGTTGCATGATGTTTCCTGGAAGACCCCAAATGAATCCCATGATGAATTCATTTGATTCCCCTAATGAACGGGCTAGGAGCCGTAGAAATGAAGGTGGTTCAAATCAGGCAGACAATAAGCAGCAGTATGAGCTTGATATTGAACGCATAAGGCGAGGGGAGGACAACCGAACAACACTAATGATAAAGAATATCCCTAACAAGTACGTGGCTTTTCATTCCAAAAAAGCATCTTCCATAGTCAAAATGGCTCATTTACTTTCATTTTCAAGTAGATTTGTCATTTGTGAGTGAGGTGCAATAACTTATTCGGGGGATTGTCAAAACTGGGCATGCCCTATGAAATTTAGAAGGTGGACGAGGTGGGCAATAGTTCTGTTGGACCTCCTTACCACTCTCTTAGACCCATATTCGCATGACAATGACAATGGGACCATTGTTTATTTTATCAGATGTAGAGAACTTGATTATTAGAATATGAAGTTCACATTGTGATTTTCTTCATTTCTCTGTTTTGTAACTTCTTGATGCTGACTTAATATGTCTGTAATTTCAGGTATACGTCAAAGATGCTTTTGGCTGCAATCCATGAACGCCATCGGGGAACATATGATTTCCTCTATCTTCCAATTGACTTTAAGGTAGGTGTCTTCTGAGTTTTGTCTAATAGATGTTTCACTTTGAACGAGCTTAAGGTTGTTTGTGTGTAGCACGATCCAACACGAACACAACATGTTTATGAACACAAAACACGACACGAACACGACCTAACACATTCTACACAATAGAACCAACACATTTGACACATTATTATAAATAATTTACAAATATTCCTTTAAGTGGGCGTGTTTGGCGTATATTACAACACAACTAATTAATTACGTGTGCATGTTGTGGAAGTCCAACATGAACACGACACGATTACTAAACGCGTAGGGTTCTTCAACACACTACACGATTAAAAAATGTGCAAGTCAAAGCACGCTACTATTATACCGTGTTGTGTTACGACACGAATTGGCAACTCTACATTAAATTTATTACATTTGCGTCTATATCTTTATTATTAATTTGATTCTCAAATTTGCCGCAGAATAAGTGCAATGTGGGGTATGCTTTCATTAACATGACTGATCCTAGCCAGATCGTTCCATTCTATCAGGTTGGTTTGTTGTAACTTGTAAGCTCTAAGACAATGGAAACTGTGTACTAAGACTAAATGTAAAGGGAAAATAATCTTCTAATTTTATCAGGCATTCAATGGAAAGAAATGGGAGAAGTTTAACAGTGAAAAGGTTGCATCACTTGCATATGCTCGCATACAAGGGAAAACTGCCCTCATTGCCCATTTCCAAAATTCAAGCTTGATGAACGAGGATAAGCGATGCCGACCCATCCTCATCAACACTGATGGCCCCAATGCAGGCGATCAGGTAAAGAAAACATTGTTTCTTGCACGAAAAACTCTCCATAGACGCACTGCTATTTGTAGAAATAACTCGATCATTTTAACTTATTAAGGTACCTTTCCCCATGGGGGTTAATGTTCGAACAAGACCCGGAAAAACTCGAACTACTTCCCTCGAGGAGAACCATTATGGAAGCTTACCAAACTTGGTAAATGGGGAGGATTTTTCAAATGGAGACTCGTCTTCGGCCTCTGGGAGGGACTCAGATTAAGGCAACTGCAAATTTTGTGGGTACTAACCTTATAGGACCAAGTACTTTACATCCACCCCAATTCTTGTTGACCTATCAAGGGTGGATGGAAAGGAGAAAAGTAAACCATTTGGTGTTTTTGTTTCCGATTCCATTTTTAATTGAGTTCTACCCATTATATATTAAGGAGCATCGGGTGGAGCTTCAAAGTTTTGGATGGCCTCGAGTGCTGTATAACAAACACATGTATACAAGTTGCTGAGCAATGAAGAGATACTCCAATGCGGCTTTTGAAGGCATCTATTCTTATCATGTTTATCATTTCTCTCTCGTTTTGTTGTTTGTTCATCATTTGAGTGGGAAAGCCCGTATGCAAGTGTTGAGGGATGAAGTCGAGTTGTAGTCCTGGAAAGTCTTTTTGTGACGAGTAATGATATCTTCAACTATTCCTATCCTTTCCTAAGATACTTTAGACTTTTTTTCCTGTAGAAGTCGCAAATGAGTTTATAACATAATGGTAGGCTTCTTGAAAACAAAATTTTACTAAATCTGAGAAAAGAACAAGAGAATCGATTCTCTTGTAGCCTCTCAGCTGATCCCAACCAATTGTGCGAGGTCCAAATACATGTTAGCAAATAGCAAGCCAATACCTGAACTAAAAAAGATCGACCTATTCCAACACTAGAGGTAGTTGCAAATTCAGGGCTAAAAGTCGAGATACAAATTTGTCTAGGAGCCAAAAGTTCAAATTTTTATTTCAGGACCCAACAACAAAATTAACATTTTTTTTCTTTGTTCAACTGCACAATTTGATAGATGATGATTAACACAAGGAGAGAACTAGCAAATGTTTAATTGATCAAATTTTGATGAAGGTAGGTAGTCACATTTGTGTTCCCCCACTTAGACATCTCAGAAGCATCAAAGAGTAAGAACACCATCATTGAACACAAAGGTCACAGGTACTTCACCTTATGGTACGCAAGTCCTGCCAATATAGACCCGTCCACCTTCAGCAGCAATTTACCGGAAAGGGGCATTGTTGGTGGCCTCTAACACATGCAGACAAAACGCAGTAAATTAATGGCGACGCATCCACAAACATCTCGCGACTCCTCTAAAATGTTGATTATATCAATTTCACAATCAAATAGCCTATTTATCGTCCTGGTGGATGTCTTATGTGTAAGTCTAGCATAAGGGTCATCCTTGTTTAGAGAGTTACACTACCACTGTCATGCAATAACCATGAGTAAATATATTAAGAAAAATAAAAGGAACAACTTACCGAAAGTGACTAGAGTATCACTTGGGGTAGAGAATATCATAGTGACCCGGACGATACAGCAAGGTAATAAAGGGAGTAATGGTCTGACAGCTACCACCATTAGCATTTGGAAGATTGCCTGCAGTAGGAATGAAATCGTGATGATTTACACTGACTCCAGCGGCATCACATGAGCTGCGGTCAAGGTATACAACACGAATTGCCACGCCCAATGCATCTGAAAGAGCAGTAATGTGCACATGGTCACTTTCTTCACCCATTGGCTCCACTGATGATTTGCAAAACTAAGGCAAAACAGAAAACCACATGAGAGAGAGAGAGAGAGAGAGAGATCTGGGATATTCTACACATTCTTTTTGCAATGATTAAAAGTATAAACAATCTTGTTACAGAACAGAATGAAACTGCAGTGGTTTCGTTGAGAGAGCTAAAATAGACAAGGAAACAATGTTGTAATATATACCAAAATAAACCAATAACCATAAATATATTCTTGCAACGTCAAAAAAGCAACAGATAGATTCCATCTAAGAGTTTTTTTTTTTTTAACCCTAACAGGTCCATGAAAACGTTCTACTTCAATCTTGTAACAAAATTATGGAACCTGCTCATGTCTAAAGAGTAAAGACTACACTTGAGTAAATTCATTCACTTGATACAAAACATGAAACTTATTATTATTATGGATACAAGCATAATGTTCAACCAACCTGCTCCACTGTAGCATTTGTTAATCCCAATATAAAGGGTTCAAAAAACTCTGAACGCTTTCGTATTTCCCCGGAGGTAACAAATCTGAAAAACATCACCACTACCAAACCAAAACTCAGTAAATATTGTGAGGAGCAGATTACAACAGTACATTCATGTCTTTAGAAGCCACTCACCATAATCAGATACCGACTGATCCCGGCTCCTAAGCACAAGCTCATCATGACTGCAACAAAGATGAAACACATTTACTGTACTAGTACATACAGCTATTCATATTTCCATCAACAAAGAGAACTCAGTTGTGGTATCATATCCAAGGTGAAGAACTAGTGAAACCTTATGGAAGTTTCATTCCCTTGCAAAGCACTTTCCAGCTGCTCAATAAATAGCTGAAATTTTTCGCAGATATTAGTACAGCTGCTAAGGAATAGTTAACAGAAACTATAAAAGGGGGGAAAACAACAACAAAGCATTGACGATAAAAACAAGAAAAGAAGAATATAGTAAATAAGCTCACCGCAAAAAAGTCCTCAAAGGTAAATTCTGCATAACCCAGGCTTTGGAGTGTTTTTCTACATTGTTCAATATTTGCTTTGATGCGATCAACTTCTGCTCGGTCTTGAGATTCCAAAATATGCTCCTATTGTGGTAATCCACATTTGATTTAGTAGTTAAAATTACTGGAATACTACTTCATCCAATAATAAAGTTAAGGGTATACTCAGAAAGTGCAAAATAGATTAAGTTTCAAAGAATGTGTGTATTAGGACAGACTAGGTAAGAAAACATGAAGCTCCGAAAGAAACAGTTGCCATCTCCCCGTGTTCGTCTAATGGCGGCATACTGCCCATCAAGAACCTGTGTACAGGAAAATAACCATTTAAGTTTAAGTACATACAATACTAGTAATATGAACCATGCAAAGCACCAGAATTAGTACCTTTATTTTTTCCAGCAAAATTGGGCTGCCTGATTGATATTCAGCTGCCAAGGAAGATAAAGGTTCCTGCAATTTCATCACCTTATAGGTTTTTAATCTCAGCAAAACCAGAACCAAACATATGTGCATCAATATATATTCAATGGTGCAGGGTCAAAGGGACAGAATTGAAAGATAAATGAAAATGTATATAGTATATATGTCTCTTGAACAAGTTGAATATGTCACAAAACCTGTAAAAAAAATAAATAATAATAATAATAATAATAATAATAATAATAATAAAATCAAAGCCCTGCAAGTAATTAAAGAAATGTTGCATAAGAAAGATCAAACGAAATAAAAGGTGAAAGATATTGAGCAATGATAATAAGAATGAGATTTCCTGAAACTAAAAAACATATATATAACTTATAATTGTGTAGCAAGAAAAGGTGAAAACTCTCAATTAACCACCACACCAACCCCCTTCCCATTGTCCCAAAGAATAACAGCAACGCATACAAAAGCAGTGGAATTCAAAGCAGAAAAACAGATAGCCAGCTATGATGATAGGCCTAACTAGTTGAAAAGAAAAAAAAGCATTTAAAAGATTTATGGTTGCTCTTGCCTTGTCGCCAACATATGGTGTTTTTGCAGCTTCCTCAGCCCGGATTGCAGATTGCTGCTGCATGATATCATTCATGATGTCATCGTTTCCAAAATTTTCCCAGGAATCCAATTCAGGCGTTGGGATGGATGTTGCAGAGTCCATCTCACCGTCAGATACAACCCCGTCTTTACTTTTCATTGCTTTCGAGCGAATAGAAAATTCTTGCACTTCTTCCAAATCCCCTAAATTGGAATGCGTATATCTTGTTTAGTTTGCAATCAGCAACAATCTGTTTGCAAAACTAGTCTATGTCAGTTAACTGAAATCCTGATTTCACAGAACTAGTATGAAAAGCATACTCTCAATCAACAAAAACCCTTTTTTTGCGTGGTGTAGTTTATACACTAAGATCTTGAGCATGCATCAATTCCTATCTCTATATGTGTTTATAAGCTGTAACCATAAGTCAATCCCCAAACTAAAAGAGACTATCATTCTAGTTAGAGAGAACGCAACAAACAATGGCTGATGTGAAGTGCTAATGCCATAACTCATCAAAACCCTTAGAAGCAAACATACGAATTATGCATTTTAAGTCTTGCTCAAACACTCGATCAGAATAATCCGTGGGCAATTGGGAAAAACAAGATAAATTCTCTTCCTTTAAGACTTAATTTCTTTAGAAACAAGGAGATTCTTGCATTCTTAAGACTTGCTGAGGCATGCATTTCCAAATACATAGATTAACCAAGTTCACCGAACAAGAAAAAAACAGATACAGCAAAGATATACCAAGCAACTGAAACAGGAAAAACAAAAAGGTTCAGAAATGATCTCATCTTGTTCGATTTCTGGAATACTGGGATCAGTGTCGGAGTGTACCACCAACCTGTATGTTGAAGATTGATTCCCAGGTCTGATGTTCTTCGCCGATTGAATTCGAATAAAAGTGCTCCTTGACCGCGCGCGATTAATTGATCACTCTCTGCTGTAGCCTCTAGACAGAGAGAGCTTCGCCGGTCGAAGACGATGTTCTTGAATTTCTCTTCTCTGACTGAGACTCGACTGTTCGTTCGATTAGCTTTAGGGCTACGGATATACACACGCAGTGTTTCTTTTTAATTTCACCTTATCGGCTTTCACGTGAAAATGAAATTTATGTATGAATTGATCACTTTGTTCCGTACAAAATAAAATAATAAAGTGACCGTAATTATTTATAGAAAAATTACATAATACACTCGTGTATTTGTAGCTAGAATCCTCTTCATATTCGGAAGAACACGAACAACTAATAACGACCATACCTGAAGTTTAAGGCAACCACATGAAAGGCTCTATCATGTCATACTGGGCGTGTTATCTGATTTGGAAGCAAACTTAAAAATTGGTCCGAGGGCTCCAACTGGACCACCACCTTCAAAGTCGTCTTCTCATTTTCTACAACCGTCTCCTGATGTCTCGTGCATTGACCAATAAAAGAACCACTGTGAATTTATCTCGTAGTTGCTTTACAAATCCTAACAATACATTAACTTGCTATCAGAGTAAGAGCTTGCTACCTTAACAAAAGATATCATAATTTAATATATACAAATCCAAAGGACCACCGCTGCTCTAAAATTCAAGAATAGTAGTCGTACGAAAACACTAACCGCCTCTTAAAACGGCAGACAAAGAAAGTATTAAATGAAGGAAAGTAAAATAACTTAAAATTGTTATGGTAAATTTAAAATGACTAAAATGTTGGGATTAAGACTTCTCAAAGGCGTTGGAAGCATTAATTATTCTCGATTTTGAAGCTCAATGAGTAGAGTAGAGATCGGATACTCGGATCTCCTTCTACGATCAGTGCGTCATTGGGATATGACCTTTAGAGAAAGTGGTGAACGGGTTGTATCCTGCCGAGAGAATAGTTGGTCTCCATTGACTGGTTAGGGGTTGGTTTGAGTTTTAGTTTATGAGTCAAACGCCTTCATGCCTTAACTATTTTTAAGAATCTAAATTTCTCATGTTCCATCATCCTGCAATGTCTGTTTTTTTTTCTCGTTTTAAAAAAGATCGACCGTTAAGCTTATCAAGTGTATTAAGAGCATCCACAATAAAAGTGTAATAACATAGGAATTTGTGATTTATAATGTTATACTACCTCCGTTTCAAATAAGTGTCGTTT
>JAYMTK010001297.1:0-16891 GCA_036897405.1 Pelargonium myrrhifolium | reverse complement strand
CCGGTGACCTCCGATCGGCGCAGAGCGGCCTGAACCCATCCGGTGAAGGGCATAGTTGCACCCACATATCCATCCAACAAAGCTTAACACTCTCAGCGACCTCACGTGGTTTCACGAGTTTGCAAACCAAAGGTTAAAAATTAAAGAACCATGGCCCTGCATCAATAACCCTGTTTGCGTCCCATTCATGGTAAAGCTCAAACACGAATCTCTAATTCCCACCTCTACTCATATCCTTTGAGATTTCAAAGGTGTTAATCCCCTCAACGAGTTTCCAGAGAGAAGCCATTCTGGCACTCATTGATCTAAAATAATTAGCGAATCGAAAATAAATTTACCCGCGATTCGCCAAACCATCTGCTTCGGTTGAGCAGGTGCAACTGGGACTAGACCCATCTCCAACTCTCCCTCTTCCTTCTCCAGTCGCATCAGATTCGGACCCAAAACAATCTGTTCTTCCCCAACCCTCTGCCGATAACCGACATCACCCTCTGGAACCATCCTATTAACCAGTAACGTCATACTCCAGCAACCTGAGCCCAAACTCCCGACCCCGATCTTCAGTGAATCCGTCCCCCGTATGCAACACTTGTCCTTCACCAGCCTCTTGACCCCCACCTCTCCTACCCTGATCGACCTGATCTGGTCCCCTGATCTCCGGCGGCGACCACCAACAGGAATGAGCGGCGGCTGAGAGTTCCTTCTAACTTTTAAACCCTAGTCCTGTGAAGCCTCCCAAAGTACTCGCAAACGTAACAATATTTTAATATCTATTTTTGTTATTTCGTAAATTTGAAATCCTTTTAGTTTTTATTATTATTATTATTATTTATTATTAAGCTCATTTTTCACACAACTACTTCTTACTTAAAGTAGTGTTATCAAACAAACCCTTGAAATAGTAGCTTATTAGGAGCCCTAAAAGAGCTAAAGAGTGCTTGAGTGACTGGCATGGCTAAATGCTGAAAACATGGTAGATTACTGAAAAGAAACAAATTGAGGTCACAAGGAAGATCTGACTCTGGCTGGCACATGTCTCTCTCGTGGCTAAGGAAGATCTGATCTGACGATACCTATGCAAAGCTCCAACGTCACCACTCTTGTCTTTTTGCTTCTTGCTCGCCTGCTTCTCTTTACACAAAATCAATATAGTATTATCCATTTCTGATTTCACCTCCTAAAATAATAACACTATGGATAAGCCTCTATAATAATAATAATAATAATCATACTGCACTACAGTGTCACTCCAAGCTTCACTCATGGAGTTCACTAAATTTTCGCTTACTGCCTTTCTTCTCCTTCTGTGCCTAATTCTGGGTGTACAAGGAGCCAAGGATCAGCTCCACACTCCACCACCTTCTTGCACCTTCCCAGCAATCTACAATTTCGGAGACTCCAATTCCGACACCGGCGCCATATCCGCCGCATTCCTCCCTATCCCGCCTCCCTACGGCGAGGCCTTCTTCCACAAACCCGCCGGACGCGACTCCGATGGCCGTCTCCTCATAGACTTCATCGGTTAGACATTTTCACAAACACCTTCACTGCATAACCTCACCTCTTTCATTTGATAACATTTTTTCTCTTTTTCCTTGTCTCTGTGTAGCTGAGCATCTGAGGCTACCTTATCTCAGCGCCTACCTGAACTCGCTCGGAACGAATTACCGGCACGGCGCCAATTTTGCCACCGGCGGCTCCACTATCAGGAAGCCGAACGAGACCATTTACGAGTACGGTATCAGCCCCTTCTTTCTGGATATGCAGATCAGTCAGTTTCTTCAATTCAAGCAACGAACAGCTGATCTCTTGCACAATGCAGCAGGTTGATTCTTCGTAACCTGACCCTAATTTTATCATTTCCTTTACTCAAATCTTACACTGTTTTGTTCCTCAGCCAAGAAAAAACCACCTTCACACATAAACAGGCTCCCGAAACCGGAGGACTTCGCGAAGGCCCTTTACACATTCGACATAGGCCAAAACGACCTCTCTGTCGGGTTCAGGAAGATGAGTTTTGATCAGCTTCGTGCGGCTTTGCCTGATATTGTCAATCAATTGGCCACTGCTGTCCAAGTACGAAAAATGATCATTTCTGTTGAAAACCTATTCTAGTTTCTACTAATTGATTATTGCCATTGCAGACACTGTATAAGCAAGGCGGGAGGGCGTTCTGGATACACAACACGGGACCAATTGGTTGCTTGCCAGTGAACCTATTCTACGTGCACAATCCAGCACCCGGCTATCTTGACCAGCACGGCTGTGTCAAGGCTCAAAACGACATGGCTGTGGAGTTCAACAACCACCTAAAGGACAGAGTCACTAAACTAAGAGCTGAGCTTCCACAAGCTGCTATTACTTATGTCGATGTTTACACCGCAAAATACGGACTCATCAGTAGTGCAAAGAACCAAGGTACATCTAGAAGATAATCTCTATGATTCTTGCATTGAAATGAAACAGTATGGCATCATATAAATCCACCTCAATTGTTGACTTTTGAGTAGTTAGTGTTTAAAACTTGCATGTGGTTTTACAGGATTTGGTGATCCACTGAAGGTCTGCTGTGGGTATCATGAGAATTATAACCATGTGTGGTGTGGGTCAAAAGGAAGTGTAGAGGGAAGAGATGTATATGGTGCTTCTTGTAGAGATCCTACCACTTATGTCAGCTGGGATGGTGTTCACTACTCCCAAGCTGCAAATCAATGGGTTGCTAATCATGTGCTGAACGGATCATTAACCGATCCACCAACACCGATTACACAGGCATGCCACAGGCGAACAAGCGTGTAACAATAGCCCGCGCAAGACAGAGGAATTAGTAGTGAAAAGAGCACCATCATCTTGTTATAAGAATCTGGTTCTGAACTTGCATATGAACATGAATAAAATATGAGAAGTTCTTAGAATAATCATCTCTCTCTCTACAAACTTTCCCCGATCTCACTCAACTAGCATATGTCTTGACTTATATCAGGGAAGCCATGAAGATATCTTTTGTTATATCATCATGTGCATGTGTATTAAATAGAAAGATCTTCTGGGATTGTAATCCCAAAGATTTCCACGTTTCGTATATTTTATCCATTTAAATACATCAATTGTAATCTCAAAGAATTGATAAATGAGTAGCAACCAGTCAACAAGAGATGACAGAAGTTCAGTACCAAAGGGGTTGAAGGCAATTGACTATGGAAAAAAGATGATCTAACATTTTAGTGTCCAAAATTACCAAAGAAATCCGTAGGGCGCATGAAGGATGTAGTTAGAGTGCTGCACAATTGATTCCAATTTTATACACAGCTATGCTATAGACAGAATTGATTTACTGGCGATGTCCATCTGGCAGGGGAACCACCTTGTGAAAGGGTACTGTCCTCTGAGGCAAGGATCCATCTTCCTCGTCGTCATCGAATTCCAACAAATAACTGTCCAACCAAAACCGTATTAACTAAGAATAGAAATCACATATTTTGACAAAAAGATTATTTACAACTCTAACTTGAACTGATGGAAAAAGTAGGAAAGTGATACTTACTCATCCGTCTTCCTCTGGAGACGTAGATTGGTTTAAAGCACCCCAACATGCAGAATACATATGATGGTAAGTTCCATGTCAAAGATATGGGTAAAAGAATACGTAAGAAATAAAATGCAGGCAAAGCACAATCACTATACTCCGGACACATTTAAATTATTTAAAGATGACAATTTTCACCTTCCTATGGGGATTGACGACGGTAGCCTTGTAAAGTGCAGTTGTTCCTGGATAAACTGCCAACACATGTTTCCCAGTTGGGAAATCTGGGGCATTGGAAGGATCATTTCGCTTTGGGAAGGGTATAATGTGTGACATGGGTAGCTTGTACTTTCTGAAAAACATGGAGAAACAGAGAGCAATTATCTTACACACCAACCATACATTCTAAATACATGGACGGCAAAGAGTATTCTATAATCCACGAACTAGAGTTTCGCAAATGTTCTACCTAAAAATTACGAGTACATTTTCATGACGTTACAACTCAATAAATATCAATCTAACAGAAATTAAAACAAATCATCTACCTTTGACCGCCAACTTCTTCATCGTCACCTGGTTCCTCATCAAGTACTTCAAATCTGAAGAGTAAAAGAAAATAAAGGACTGTATTAGTATACATCCATCCATTGCCATCACAATATGTTGACTATAATCAAGATACTTAAGTTTAGACCCATTCCATGTAGTATCGATGGAAAGTTAATTATAATTAGAATGGTCAACGTAAACACGATTTAACTTACTCTTTTGTTTCCTTGTCAAAATGTATCACTTTTACAACAAACCACTCGTCCTTCTCAGCATCTTCTCCTGTCACCCTAGCTGCTACCTGTAAGTAGTAGAACATGTCAATCTTATTGGCACAACAAGAAAACAAGTGTATTGAAGTGGTGACTAAAGTGTCCCACACTCCCACATTGGTAAAATATAAGATAAAGTGGCTACATACAATTGTGCAAGTGAAACCATACTAATAAGGTTGACCTTTCAGTAGTGGAAGTCAAAGTCATTATTTGTAGCCCAATACTGAAATTTAACATGGTATCAAAACTGGTTTTGATCCAGGCATGTGCCCGTTTGTGTTGCCTCCCCTACATGTAGGGGGGGAGTGCCGATTTAAAAGCCCACCAATTGTGCACATGTCTAGCCCACCGATAAAAGAGTCTTGCACGTGAGGGGGAGTGTTGAAGTGGTGAATCTGGTGACTAAAGTGTCCCACACTCCCACATTGGTAAAATGCAAGATAAAGTGGCTACATATACTGGAGCAAGTGAAATCCTACTAATAAGGTTGATTTTTAGTAGTGGAAGCCCAAGTCATTATATGTAGCCGAATATTGAAATTTAGCATATTTACATAGATAAACATGCATGATGTGTTAATGGCCACGAACAAGAAAACAATTTTGGAATTTATGCAGAAAACCAACCAAAATAATTGGTTACAACAAGTACCTGTTCACCCTTGAGACTAGCGCATGCTTCCAGTTGGTTTCGCAGATTTGCTGGTACCCTTGAAATATCAGAATCAGCCTTCATCCGCTTCCTTTTCTGATCATTGCCTTCTGAAATTTATATAACGTCAGCAAATAAATATGATCTCTTTGTTTCCCAACATACCACAGAAGCACAGTACCAAAATCTATGACATGAATATATTTCCTTTGAGGTGTCATATTGTATGCTCGGAAGTCCCAAATGTACAAGTAAGTAAAAGCTTAAATGCTAGTTAACATTTTTACACAGAGGTAAAGTATCTTGTTCATCCTACTACAAGTAGCAAATCAATTACTAGAAGCTAGACACAAGTTTTACACATGGTAGACTGTACAACTATCCATTTAAATTTACTAAATATGTAAATGAAAACACAATTTCATATTAGGAACAAAACGCATAAGTTACTTAGAAATTAATACTATAATCTTCAATTAATGAATCAGCATCTCTAAGTAACCAGCTTTGCAAGATTATACATAGCTATTATATTCAACTCCCTATGGGAAAAAGGTCACGAGAGGAAAACACTCATAAAATCCAAAATAAGCAAACCAACAAATCACAAGAGCTAATATATCTGATGTCTAAGGGGTACATGATGATATTAAATGTATAATCCAGAACCAAAGCATGTACAGCCAGCCATTCAATCTAAGATAATGAGTAAAAAAAATTACAACTAATTTTCACTTCAATACAAAGAGAAAATGCAAGTAACGAATATGATGTCTCAGTAATGGAAGAGAGGGAGAGAGACTGAAAGAGTTATAACATTCCCTTCTCAGATAGAGATCAAGAAAAAGAGACGAAGAGAGTCTCCATCCTAGTGATGGACATGACATTTCTTGTTGAAACCTAAACATGGACGATTAATTCAAAAAAAGGTTTTGCATACACAACGTTTATGGCAAGAATATATCAGTTAAATTCTAGAGTATACCTTTCATTCTTCGTGGAGGGCCCAAAGGTCCAGGAGGCAGCAGCGTATCAAGTTGAGTCAGCAACGTATTAGAAACACTGAAACCAAATGCAGAAAAATTGATTTGTACATTAACATTGAGAATCATACATCCCAAATAAATGTCATACTACCAACTACCAAGAGTTGGCAAAGAAGCCTAAGCTCCCAACTTTAAAATCCATTTCTTATTACTGTAAACAAGAATTTTTAAAAAAATAGAAACATACGATACTTCATTTTCTGAGAGTTCTTTGGCTTGGATATATAAGTTCTTAAGCTTCATCAATGAATTATCCCCAGGTTTTTCAACCACTTCTGGAGCTGCATCACAAATATTTAGGGTTGAATCAGCCAACATAATAGTAATGAAAGAGCAAGCCTATTTATATAGAATAAAGATAAAACTTCAAAACAAGACTTTGATAAAGCATATATACGTATACATACATACATATATGTATGTATATATTCATTCAGTGGTGTTTTTAGTTAGTTTTGCTGTCCATTGCTAAATCAGAGAGTAGAGACAATAAACAGGTGCAAAAGAAGTTCAACATGATCTGCACACTGCTACAATAACTCCAAATCGAATTAGACCCTACATGTCATGAAACAAAGAGTAGTACTCGAGGTGGAGAAAATCAAACTAATAATTAACTACATCAGAAGTGACAATATGCCATTTATGTTAAGTTTTGAGGCGTTGTTCCGAACGATAGTTATACTATGATCTTGATTCGTCTCCATACCATGTCGTGGAGAAGAAAAAAACATGTAATTTCTTGAAACAAAAAGTAGGCATGTTTTCTCTTCACGTTTCAATCAAGGATAAACCTGTTGGTGCCAATGTAATCTTAACTCCAAGAGTCAAAATTGTAACTTGTGTGTGCAAATGCTAAAACATGAGTACATTCATGAATCCAAAGCAGACAACAATGACCGGCACCAAAAAGATACCTTATAAGCAATATGTATCTATTGAAATACTCTAAACTTTAATTAACTAAGCTTAACTCCAACACAAACAATGACAAATTTAGCCAAATTGCAAACAACCAGTTTCTGATTCTCTGTTCTCCTGGTTGATCACTCTCCATCAAATAAATCTGAGTTATCAAACACCCAATGCCTACATTTCTCCAAGACCAACCATTCCAAATACAACCAAATGACCAATACCTCATAAAAGAACATACCCACATACCATATTCCCAACCAAAATTGATTACAAAAAATAATATATAAAACATCCGCAGAACCACAATCACTTATCAATTATCATCAATAGTGAAACATACCCAATAATAAAATTAACCAAAATCATCAAACTTGTAGGTAGATAACAATAATAAAGGAGTAAAAACACAAACTTGCTTGGAGCTTCTTGTGCATCTTGTTGATCTCGATGAGCACATCCTCTTGCTCTTTCCTCAACCGATCGAGCTCTTTCGAGTTATCGATGATTCCTTGAATGTCCGGCGACGACATTGGACCCGCTTTGTCGGAGAAACAGACGGCAGGAAAGGATCTTCCACGCAGGATCCGGATTATTGATTTCTACTCAAATTCGAGTTCGATCATATACCACGTCGAACAACCGAATCCAAATGTACAGTACTGCCCAGAATCTGGAAAAAGGGTTTTTTATTTTTAAAATCCCTTTTGAATTTTTTCACCTGAGAAATTTCGATGGCAGTTTGGATTTATATAAAAATAAATAAACAGTGAATATTTTTTGAGAAAATTGAATTTTAGCCGCAGAAAATAAACGATTGTCGAAAACAACGTCGTTTTGAAAGTACGTTCCTAGTTCGGAGGGTGGTTAATAATAATATCTTAATTTGAGTTTATTTATTTATTTATTTATTTGAAGAGATTTATTAGGAAGCCGAAGCACACGGAAATAACTGATAAATCTGCAAGCTGGGTTGAGTCCGGTGGTTGACGCGTGGAAGGTAGTTGAGCACCGTTTCCACGTGTCATTATATGGTGGACTCCCGTCGAGGTTTGGAGTTTATCTGCTCTCCTCATTGGCTCACCTACAAAAGTTAATAACGTATTAAATTTGATTTGCTACTCTTTTTTACTGCTATTTTTTCTTCTATATTTAGTCACTAACAAGGATTTTTCATCTTTTACTTTATATAGGTTGGTCGTAATTTTTGGGAGTCAATTAAGGAAATTGAATATTAGTTTAGTCGAGGCTAAAAAAATGGTCGATGTTTTTTTCTCGAGTGAAACTCCAATGGACTTCGAAGTTCGAACTACAACCCGCTGCAGAGGCTTTTAGAGAGAGTTTTAAAGAGTGAACATAAAAAATAACAGTCGTTATGTAAATTATGTAAATTTGTGTGTATATATATATATATCTTCTTCATATTGCCAGACAATGTGTGTTTACTTACAAATTAGGCTCATCTCGTGTTGTTGTCATTAGGGACAAAGCTACTAAGGGTTGATTGGAGGCAGTTGCCCCCACTTAAAGTTTTTTGTTGAAAAAATTACCACTAGATTTTGTTAAATTTTTATATTTGTTCTTGCACATTTGCGAATTTGTCCTCACTAATATTTTAAAAAATTTATTATTGCCCCCAATAAAAATATTTAAATAGAGATTTGGACTAATGAACTTTTATCACACTAATGAGAATATTCTACCAATTAACTATAAAATGTTTGGTACCTAATTATATATCTACTTATCAATTAATTCAATTTAATTTAATTTATATAATAAAATATTATATAATTATTTTATGTGATAGGTCGGTGGGGGGGGGGGGGGGGGGTTTTTTTTTATGGGATATTTCTTCGTTAGAAAGGGGTTAATTTTTATAATAAAAATTTTTATAGTGTTTTTATTGAGGGTGGCGGGGGGGGGGGGGGGGGATCTGTTTTCATGTGATATATCGTACGTCGAAAGAGGTTCAAATCTCATATATGTCCTTCAAGCATGACGGGGAGGAACAAAGCACCTAAGAACCTTTTCCACATGTAGCATAGTGCCCAAGAATAGCACAATGTCATGGTGGTGGGTCGATGAGGCGGGGAGCCTTAATAGTAATCTAACGATGCGAGAAGTCTTAGTGGTGGCGCATGAGATTTTCTTAGGCACATTGAGAATTTTTTGTGGAGACTAAGTGTTGTGATGCTCTTAGGAGTCTTGGAAGTGATTTGACGAAGAGACGAAGAAGTTTTGATATGGATGCATTTGTGCGAGAAAGCTTCATAATCATGGGGCAAGCTTCATATTTGCGAAAACAAGTTTTGAGAGCTATTCCGCGAGAACGCGTTTTGAAAAAAGTTTATGACGATGAGTTCCATAGTTGTATAGGATGAAGATAATGTGGAGCATTATCGTTATTGAGGCGTTTTAGCTCCCTGGAGTTTGTTGACGTGACACTTCATCGTTATTGAGACATTCATATTCTCAAGAGTTTGTTAATGTGGCGCTTGAGTACCAAATGTCTCGTTTTTTTAAGTCACCGATTTACAAAAGTTATTCATTACTTAGAATGTTGAATCTGTAAGAGAACGTAAAATGTGAGAATTCATGATAAATATTAGATCATCCAAAAAAAATCAATGGATCGTATTTATCCAATGGAGCTGGTTGCAATATGTAATTAATTGCACATTAAAAGTGTGGTGGCACAATAATAAATGTACACAAGAGCATAGAAAGCCATTTGATTTATTACCAGCTACGCGGTTGAACCGGGAACCGATACAAACCCGGCCTCGTGGTTTTAAATGTAACTAAAACTCAAATCAAACCCGGTTATAACCAGTACTGTCTGTCTTATTTGATCGGTTTAGAAACTACATGTCTCAATCTATTATTCTCTCCTGCTTCCTTATGTGATACAACCAACCAACCAACCAACGAGGAAGATGATTGTTTGAACCTACGTACGTACGTACGTACCAATACCATGCATGCTATTTTCATTTAAATTGTTTCATACATTTACAATCAAATCTCCAGAATTTGGATATCATTTCATTTTCCCGAGAAAATTCATATTCAATCATTTCATTTCCTTCTCTCTCTTTTCTGACTTGTGAATTTTGCACCACCCAAACATTTCGCTGACAAATTCATGTAGCCCTCCTGCATTTTCATATACACCACATTTACGTGTTTCTGATTGTTTCATTACGACAATCTCATTTCTATTAGGTCTGATCCAATTGATTTTTATTTACTCTATTTTTTGTCTTTCCTGGGGTGCGAAATCCAATGTGTATTTGAGCTGATATGTTGTTCCAAATACGTACAAAATTTTTGTGTGTATTTTTCATATTTTTGTAAAAAGTCCATTAGTATAATTAAGTAGTTTGATATAACTCATACTGATCACTCTCACTGAGGTACATAGTTGAGTTTGATTAAATTTTCACTAAACATTTTGATTCTAATCTTGTCATAAACGTTACATATACTCATTCATGTATCATAGTGTGTGTTCAACTTCACAGCTTTATTTCAGCTAATGCGTGATACTCTTAGTCTGTCCTGTTTGTCTTGCATTTTTGTCCCAAATGACTTGCACTCTGTTTCAGGGTTGAACTAGAACGGATTTTGATGAACAAATGAAAAAGCTACTCCTAGTTGTCTCTCCATTTGTACTCTTGTTATCGTAGAAAAAAATGACTCCAAAAATGAAAAGCTCCATTCACAGGTACACAGTACTTTCATTGTGGAAAGACAAGTTTATTGTAATGTTCATATGTATTCGATGACAGTAGAAGCATAAGTTCTAACACTGAAATTTGTTGGGCAGTGCTAGAAACACAAAAGGATCTATTATTCACTCAATGAGACTTTTTGTTGCAACCTTTATTGGGGTTGTCTTTGGCTTGTTTTGGGGAATATCCTATCCAACACTCTTATCAACTAAGGTGGAAAATTCTTTCTGTAATTTATTTTCTTTCTCAATCATTTTGTTCGTATGACTTATGGTATGTTTAAATTTGGTAGGCGAGTTTCTCATCCCGCCTTTTTCCTTCTGTTGATATGACATATAGAGAGGACAAGTATTCTTTCCTTTCATCCCATATACTCTTGGATTCTTGGTCTTCTCTGAGGAGGAATATTGGAGGCAGCCACCGCCAACCATACAGATATAATGTCTCAAAGGTACATCCCGTTTCATTCATTTTTACTTGCGCTGTATACAATACGGATTCTTGGCTATCCATCTCCATGAAAAGACTATAACCACTGCAACTCTTATTCAAAAAATGCACACATTACTTTGTTGGCATATTGATCAAACTTTTTTGTCTTGAGGACTCCAATACTATATCACATTCTTTTTATGTATTTGAGCTCAGACAAGAATGTTTGTATCTCCTTGTGTCTATACCTGAGCGCGTTTGTGTGGATGGAGAGTTTTAGTCCCAGTCATGTGAACTATGTAACATGGACTGCTTGGTAGCATTTTGTACTCTTTATAGCTCAATGAGATGTGGATGTTATTCCTGATATGCATGCGTCTACCGCTGACCCTCTCATTTTATGCAGATTTGGGTTCCAACAAATCCTCATGGTGCAAAAAGATTACCTTCTGGGATTGTTGTATCTGAGTCAGATCTCTATCCCCGCAGATCATGGGGTCTACCCAGCGAGGTTTGTGTCTGTATTATAAACAAATTGATGATACATATGTATGATCTTTGTACTGGAAGTCATTAGTTTTCTTATTAGTTTGTGATACCTGAGTAAAGGGTCCAGAATCTTGAAGAGGAAAATAAGATGTAAAAGACGGAACCAAAATATTTGTTAAATTTATCCAGCTTTTGAAGACAAATGTGGAAATGCTTTCAAATACTTGCACCTGGATTTTGATGATAACTTTATAACTAGTTTCTGTTCCATTGGTTGATCAAATTCATATCTTGGTTTGATCGAGGCTACTCTGGCAGGATTTAACAATGAAGACGAAGTATCTTGTAACCTTCACTGTTGGATTGAATCAGAAGAACAACATTGACGCGGCTGTTAAAAAGGTATGGCTGCTTTATCTCTCCCTCTCTTCACACACACACACACTAGCATTCTGATTTGTCAATGGTTCTTTCTCAACAGTTCTCAGATAATTTTACGATTATGTTGTTTCACTATGATGGTCTGACAACTGAATGGGAAGAGTTCGAGTGGTCAAAGCGAGCTATCCATGTGAGTGTTCAGAAACAAACTAAGTGGTGAGTATCTGTTTTTCTGATAGACTGTAATGATTTATAGGCAGATCTTAACTTTTCTTGTACAATTCCTGATATTTGGCCAAGGTGGTATGCCAAACGTTTTCTTCATCCTGACATTGTTGCATCATTTGAATACATATTCATATGGGATGAGGACCTGGGGCTGGATCATTTTGATGCAGAGGAGTGAGTGCTCATTATTTACTACCATATCATGAATGAAAATAAAATTAGAATACTAATATGGTTTGGATCCTCTTATCTATAATATGCTTGTCTAGATACATAAAATTGGTTAGGAAGCACAACCTAGAGATCTCACAGCCTGGTTTAGACCCAAAAAGTGGGTTAACTTGGCAAATGACAAAGAGAAGAGAAGGCAGTGAAGTGCACAAGTAAGAACTACAATATTCTTCAATTGTGCGCCTTTCATCAGAGAGCCTCCTAGTTTCTGACTTTTAGCATGCTTTTTCTTTGACAGAATAGCTGAGGAGAGAGCTGGTTGGTGCAGATACCCACAATTGCCACCATGTGCAGCGTCGGTTCAAGATTCTTTATCCGCAGTTATTATTCAAACATCGTAATTGTTAGAGACAAATCTAACAAGCTAAATGTGCAGATTCGTAGAGATTATGGCGACTGTCTTCTCTCGTGATGCGTGGCGTTGTGTTTGGTATATGATTCAGGTATAAGTTGTTATAATCTCCTTATGCCAAAATCCAGAAATTTGATCTACTCATTTCCATTGCAGAATGACTTGGTTCATGGTTGGGGTCTAGATTTTGCTCTTAGGAAATGCGTCGAGGTAGGCTACCTTCTATGTTCCTTTAATCGACAACTCTTGTTTTGTCCCGAAACAATGATGTTAATTTGCTCAGTACTTAATATCATCAGCCTCCTCATGAGAAAATAGGAGTGGTGGATTCTCAGTGGATTACTCATCAAGCTATTCCTTCCCTTGCTAATCAGGTAAACCCTAGCTATCAACCATGGTTTTTTAACATTCATGAATCACTCGCTGCGTTGCGCGTGAAAATAACATGCCATTGCCAGTTGCAGGGGAAGGCAGAGACTGGGAAGGCTGCAGGGGACGCGGTATAAGTTTCCTTTCCTCTACTTGTGAACATAAATCTCTTATTCGCCATAAGTATTTGTAATTGTATGTTTTGGTTGATCAGGTGAAAGAGAGAGGTATCAAAGAATGGAAAATCTTTCGTCATCGTTTATTATCTGCAGAAATCGACTACTATACAGCAAAGGGAGTCAAATTCCATCTATCCAACACCACAGCTCATTCCCATCCATCTCCTCAACCCAACTCTACAGCTCTTTAGTTTGTTACCAGTCAGCCTCTTACAATATGCTGTAAATAAAGTTATTTCTATTTGCATATACATGTGGGATTGATAAGTTAATAATCTGTTATCTTCTTAAATTTGTAAATACATGGGTTGAGATTTAAGAATGATCATCACAAGTACAAGTTATTTGATGGGATGTCATCAGAAGCTCGTAAAAAATCTTCTGCACTTGACAAATACAAATAAGTTGAATCAAATCTTTGTGAAACTGCCATTTGCGGTTTGTGTAAAGAGAGAACTGAATATCTTGCTGTTTCTGATTCTTGAGGGTCCCAAATTTTGGCGAAGAGGCGCAGTGGAAACAGCTATTACTGTTTTCTGATTGCTTCCTCTAGTTCTGAGAAATCCCAGGCATTCTCGGCTGAGTAGTCTCCTGAAAATGAAATATCATTAATTTTATGCTTGCCAGTATAAGCTTTTTCAGCAAAATCGGGAATGTAATATCTGGGAATCCAAAGCATGCTTATAGAGATAGGAACACAATAAGTGCACTAAACCAAACATTTTTGGACCATCGGTTCTTTCTTATATTACTATCTTAGGTTTGAATGTTGCCAGGCAAAAATAACAAGTATTTCATGCATAAACCTCTCCAATCAGGTAGGCCACCTTCACGATTCTATAATGGTGTAGCTATTCAAAGTAAAAGCTCCAATAACTAACCAGTTGAACCTTTGGGAAATATAAGCATTGTTCATGTCGTCAGCACTCAGCAGTGTGAAGTTCCTGATTTTTCTCATGTTCCAGAATCACTGGATTTTGGATGGTGTTCTTATTTTAACCTGAACTCTGAATATAGGTAACTAGCAAGTCTAATAAATTATATTCTCCACAATATCTTTTTTCTCCTTAAACTATGTGCATGTTGAGCAGTATGTAATTAAATTTCATAAAAGATTAGAAACGGAAAAAAAAAACATATTCTATTCCACCAGTATGAATCTTTGAGAAAGAACATATCCCTTACCAATTGAATCTCTACGCAGAGCAGTTAAATGAGCACAACTGCAAGCAAGAAAGTAAATCAGTGGGACTATTCCAACTGAAAAGATTTATTTGCTATGAGAAAGAAGTAATAACTTTCATGGTCACAAGATTGAGACTACCTGCCAAGGGCCTTCCCTAAATCTGAACAAAGTGACCGGATGTACGTCCCTTTCGAGCATATTACCTGAAAGATCAAATCCTGCCTGCAAATAACATAAAGTACAAGTCACGAGCATTGCTACCTCACAATAAACAGAATGAGAACATCTCTTTGATGAAATTGAGATATCAAGAATATAATATCAGATAAAGTAGCTCGTCCCCACTCTTATTTTAAACTTAAACAATCTACACAAACATGGTGCTGTCAATTTTTCTGCACACAGCCAAGACAAAATTTAAGTTCTTCAAAATGAATCTAGATTGTTAAAATCGGAATCTCAAAGGATGAGTACATAGCTAACTATAATAGAGTGAGGTATCGCAATTGTACTAGAATTTACATATGAAACAAGACTATCTATAGTATATATTATAGCTAAGATCATCACTAATGCTAGAAATTCATTATGATTATTTCCTTCAATATGAACAAATCATTCCGGAGTATTGTGTTAGTATTAGGTAAGGTTTTTGGCAGAAGGAACCATGTAGCACATGTGAGAAACCCAATCTGCCAAATCAACTGGTCCATTCGGTCATCCTGAGAAATTTGTGGACATCCAATGAAAACATGGGATTACAATTACATGACAAGAAGTATGACATTCAACTTTACACACCATACAACCATAGTGTAAGAACAAAGAAGTTACAATGGCAGTAACATGAAAAGGGCAACAATCTATAAATATCTGGTTAAAATCAAGCGAACCTGTCATCTGGGCTACGTTCTATGTCAAACTGGAAAATTGAAATACATCTTGGTGCAAGCTCAATACTTTCTCCTCTTCTTGCTTTGTCATACATCTTTTCACCTTTAACCTATCAAATAGAGAAGAAACTAAAAGTTATCAAACCAAATTCATTTTAAATGATATAGCAAATGAATTTAATAGGCATGCCACGTGCAGACATACAAGTATATATAGTTGGATATACAGAAACTGCACTTCAGGCTCAATTATTGTGTTTCTTCTCTATTCTATAACTACTCAATTTCAGTAATTTGGTAAAATTGTTTTGATAGAACATTAGCCATTCTTATAAATGGACAACACAAAAGTATCTTGAAGACTTGAGCCTAACTAAATACTATCAGAGTGTATTGCATAAATCTTACTTTGATAGCTGAGAACATTGGTGGAACTTGCCATATTTCCCCAAGAAAGGATGAAACAGCTGTCTTTATGTCATCATCTTTAATGTGCTCCCATGATTCACGCTGAATAACCTGCATGAGAGGTCGATTGATTAATGACACTTACAACTTGTAGAAGTATGAATTTGAAGAAGAGAAAGGCAAATCTATAGAGCAAATGTTAGGGCACGCCCCTAGAAAAGTACATATGAAACTGCGCATGTGAGGACATAAGAGATGATGGCATTAGAGAATCATTTATAGTTTATCATGGCATCCCATAATCTTTCCATATTGGAACCTTAATAGCATCAATAATATGTGATATAGAAACTCAAATTAAAAGACTTTCCCTAATTTCTTTATGCCCATTTGAACACCCTTTCAAAGACCATATTTTGTTTAGTACCAAGTTTACATATCCTTCTGTGTGTGTGTGTGTGTGTGTTGTTTATGGACTCCAGGGACATATGACCTCTCATTAATAAAAAAGTTAAGGTTTCTTATATCCTTCAAGAAAAATGTTTTCTACACTTATCAAGCTTTAGATTGGATCATATGGCTCTCTTGTCAGCCAATGTATATGCTTTGTACACTAACTGAAGAGATGTAAAATATTATCTTTGTTCAAAATATATTATGTTTCCCCCATTAAAGCCAAAAACAAAATAAAAAGGATAGTAGTAGCTTCACATGATGATATTATTTCCCATTACTA
The DNA here is from genome assembly GCA_036897405.1 of Pelargonium myrrhifolium. Lineage (NCBI taxonomy): Eukaryota > Viridiplantae > Streptophyta > Magnoliopsida > Geraniales > Geraniaceae > Pelargonium > Pelargonium myrrhifolium. The sequence goes on along the minus strand of JAYMTK010001297.1, from coordinate 305 downwards.
GTTTCTGCTTAAGAAATAACTTTTTTGTATACCAATGTACCATTAAGGGTAAATTTATGAAGAAAAAAAATGATTACAATAGTTGTTTCTTAGAACCCTTCTTTACAGTTTTAAATTAACAAAAATAAGAATAGGATTAAAAGATGTGTCACATCTCATATAACAATTGCAGAGGATTTATAGGAAGAATGCTATCTCGTCTGAGTTCTCATAATCTCCTAACCAAGGTTGTCAAATAGAGGTTCATATGAAGAACTGTTAAGAGGTATTTTGTGAATCATGAAATTGTTTTTTCAAAAAAAAAA
>JAYMTK010001296.1:0-16894 GCA_036897405.1 Pelargonium myrrhifolium | reverse complement strand
AGACGGGTGGTATACAAATTAACAAGAATGCGACACAATCGGGTAACTAGGCCTAGAGCTTGCAATTTGGACCCGAACCCTATGGGTACCCGACTTCCGACCCCACTTTTACCAGACCCTAACCCAAACCCGAAGTTGGTTAGGTTCATCATGCAAAATTTCGGGTTGGGAGGAGAAAAAAAAAAAAGTGTTTTATGCCTAAAACCCTAACCCGAAGATCCTATAGGTTAGGGTTAGGGTTCATCAACCCGAACCCGACCTTTTGTCAGCTCTAACTGGGACCAAACAAAACCAACTCTGATACCATGTCAAACTTTACTCCAACCCTAAAGTTTTAAGTTGTCCGACTAATATATCAAGTATAGCTGACAAATGGGCTAACAGCTCACGGGCCATCGCTGATCTGCTATACTGGGCCCCAGGCCCGGGACGGTAAAAAGTGGCCTGACAAACATGTGGGTGTTTTTTGGCCGAGCCAGTTTAGGCTCGAGCCAGAGCGGGCATGACCAGATTCCGGCCATGTTCGAATTTGCCAGCAAAATGACCCGCAACCCATGGGCCATCATTGTCCCGCCCAACAGTACTGGGCCCGTGCCGACAAAAAACGATAACCAAAAACTAGGGGAAGACAGCAGAAAATACTTGTTTGCTAACAACGTGAAAAGTAGATCAAAACAGGTAGTGTACTTTAATTTTATAAAATTTGACAACATATTATGATTTATAATAAATAAATAAATAAAACTGGACATTCAGAGAGTCGATAAAGCATGATACTCACAGTTATATTCAGTCCATCCAATAACCTGGTTTTCAAGATCATACACAACTAGCTTATTTGAGAGCACCAAATCTGCGATGGACAAAGAAATAGACGAACACTCAAAAAGTCTGTAATGAAACTGCAACTTTTGCTGATGGAAAATCACAATCGTTCAGGTCCATCAATTTATTGACTTCAAGTAAAATTCTAGTGCGGTACCTCCTAAAAGGGTCATGTTCATTCTATCCCTGGACTGCATCCCGCTATTTTGCCAGCCAATGCACCAAAGTCCCTCCTACAGAGATCAAATTAGCAAATTAGTTTATCGGTATACACCGAGAAATGACATACACAGCACAAGAAAAGGAAGTAAAGCATATCAATGAGCAATATAATGTGATAGTGTTTTGAGTGTTAAGCAACTGAAACAAGTAAGAGCTGCTAAGCATACTTACAGAAGGGAATAAATACTCGTGAGGATGAACTTTTAAGAGAAGTGAATTCTGAAAATGGAAAGTCACATTTGGAAATCCATCATCCAGGCTGCAGAAGAATAAATAAAGGAATTATATAAATATAAAACTGTTTAAAAGATAGAAATTAGACATCTTTTATCTTGCTCAGAGTTACAGTTAAAAATTCAACATCAGAATCTTGCAAATTACTATTTTAGCGAGTCCATTCCGTGCAGGAACAACGAGGAATTATGTAAGATATTAGAAGTTGTTAGTATTCATGAGTTATTTTCTTATTTATGGTTTTATTTTATTTGAAGTAATTAGGGTATTTTCCTAATTTTGCAAAATCCGAGGTGGGCCAACATCTTGGGGTTTTTAATGTCATGGGTTCAAAGAAGGTGAGCATCGGGGCAACCACTTCAAAGTTCGACATGGAAAGTGTGTTTCTAGTTTCAACCATTTAAGATAACACCGTAACACAAGTCACATATGACAATAAACTTTGCACAATTGCACCTTACCTTCCAGAGTACCGAAAGCAAGTATACTCATCGCGAACGGTCTGAATTTTTAAACCTGGCTGATAAGAGATTATCTAGCAAATGATATTAAAACACGTAAGCGACGATTCATATAGATCATTTCCAAAAAATATAATATACAACTCTGATATATCACATACCTGACTTACTAGTGGCTCATAGACCACTTCGGGAAGATAAGCCAAGGTTGTACCACTATCTATGATTGTCCCTTTTCTATCTCCTACATCAAATACATCTGTTGGAAGATTCAGAAAAGTATTGCCAACTTGTACTGCTGTCATGTTCACATTGTAATGTGGCCTGCAAATTTTACAATAAGATATTAGTTAAAATATAATGCTAAAATAAAGATAAAACATGACAGGAAGAACTATTTGAAGTGTTGTACAAGAAAACTAGAAGATATATAATAGGGCACTCTATAAAAAATCAACACTTGTACACACCAAATTTCCTTCGTCTACACAAGCCAGGCCCATGTATAATGGACCCCTGAAGGCATTAAACTATTACATCCTTTTAAATATAATAAACATAGTATATAGTGAATGAATATATAACATAAATAGCACTAGCTTTGAACTATGGAAACGTAACGATGTGCATGCATAGTCAATACTTTACGACCTTTTAATTCTATAACAAACTCTTGCAAGTAAATGATGGCATGTTACTCTTTTGAATAGCTTCCAGGTGAAACAAAAAAAGACAAATTCAGGATCTAACTAGTTATATGATACTATCTTAGTTGGACAAAAATATTTCACTTATTAAGTAGTTAAGGTAGATTTAAGGAAGTTATCACACATCAGCAAGAACCACACAGCACATTTGTTCCACCAACAACAAAGTTTCAGATCTCATAATTTTCAAAGACAAACACTAGATCTTTTAAGCTGAGAGAACAAGAAACTTATTACAGAAACCAATAACAAAGACAATGAGAAAATAGAAAATAAATTAAATGTGCACAAGGAAATCACATACTGGTTGGGTACCAACGGAGTCGTGTTAACCTTTGGTTGGACTACATTTCCAATGGCAAAGATGCCACCTCCATTTGTACCATCTAAGCAATGTGCGAATTTCTTTTTCACTTTTCCAGACAAAGCTAGCTGTGAAATCATTGATGAATTTGACTTTCCAAAACCAAGTATCCCGTCAAGGGCTTCCTCACTAGATGAACCCAGATCTCCTGATTGTCTAGCACCACACCTATGAGTAAAACATCAAGATCACTATTTAAATAAGAGAGAAGAGAGAGAGAGAGAGAGAGAGAGAGAGAGGCTTGTAGCAATTCTCAGTTTTCAAACACTAGAGAATTCTGAAGCAATGCCATCAATAAATGTATTTTCATGGGAAAATTAAGATATCGGCTTCAGGAATAACCTTCTTAAAGGCCAAATACGAATTCCATCTTATTAATGCACTCAGAAAATTATTACACACCTTTCCATATGAACACAATGACTGTGTTTCAACCTTGGAAGAACTAAGGGAAATGTAAAATGAAAGGTCAATGTTCTAATAATTAAAACTAATTTCCTAAGTAATCTTTTCCTCAGCTTTTACAACATCCAATTATAGTTTTAATATTCAAGTTCTTCACAGCAAAAATCCTATACATGTATAATGTACATTAACTCACCCAAATATAACGCTTCCATTTGCAGATGTGGTTTCCAGATCTCCAGACACTCTATCATATTCTACAACATCCTTCACAAAGTATCCTGAAGTGGAGCTCCCGTCTCCATAAATCTCAAGGTAAGGGCACGACATATTAGCTGTGCAATCCATTAAAGGACCGCCACCATTTATCTCTGAACAAAATTCTTCAGCACAAGAAACCAATTTCCCAGTTTGTGAATCCTTTATATTGTATAGCGTAAGCTCTATCTGTTAGAATAAAGGGATAATTCAGATATTTTTATCTTAAAAACACAACTTGTACAGCAATAAGAATGGTGGAGGGGATTATTTGGCAAGGAAATTGGGTAGATTTATGATATCAGAGAAAATCTGTCAATAGCAAGGTTTTAGCAATAGATGTTAGTAATCATTGTGCAGCTCGTTGACAATTACCCAAAACCACATTCAAGCAAGAGAAACTGTTTAATTAGATGCGTATTATAATAAGCTCATTCCTAAGCTCAAGAAGGTGAACCCAATAAGTTCATGAGCTACTATACTTCAAAGCTATAAAAGTTATATCGCGAAGTTAAGAAGCCAAGTGGTTGCTTGTTCTAGGACAAGTCTGTAAGTAGTCAAATACAGTATACTTCCATAAACTTCTTACAATAAAATTACAAAACTGGATTAGAAGTAGCCAGTAAAAATTATACTCCCTCTGTCCCATTTTTTGTAAAAATGGAGGATGAGTTTGTGAGGGTTGCAATTTCCCTCTTAGGCCCTCTTACAGAATCTCTAATGCTTACAGTTTTTTGCGGGTGCTAAGATAGAGTGTGTGCCACATGGCTTAGCACCCTCTTTAGTTTTTTATCCTCCAATGCTTTGCATGACTTCATGTAACTTATATGCACTAATATAGCAAATATTAATTATCATTAATTATACTGAACGTATCATGCCGGTGATTTCTCAAATACTGCGTGTCGACATATCTGTGTCGTGTAGTTTCCCGTAGCTCATACCTGTGTCTATGCAACAAAGCATGTATTGAACCAACTTTGACCCCACTAACCTAAAAGCTTTAACTACTAGTATATCAAGCTGTCTCAAAAGACTATACTTATCTTCAATCTGAAGATACTTCAAACATCATACGAACAAGTGAACCTCCATTCAACATTCATTCAAAATTTGACCAAATTTGAATGAACTCGTAACAAAGAAAGCAATAAAACCACATCTGTTTTAAATATTGCATGCCGGCATAACTGTATTGTGTAGTTTCCCGTATCTCACACCCGTGTCTATGAACCATAGCATATATTGAACCATCTTTGACACCACTAACCTAAAAGCTTTAACTACTAGTATATCAAGCTGTCTCACAAGACTCTACTCATCTTCAATGTGAGATAATTCAAACTTCATATGAGCTAGTGAACCTCCATTCAACATTTCATTCAAAATTCAACCAAACTTGAATGAACATGAACTAATAACAAAGAAAGCTATAAGACCACATCTGTTCTAAATTTTGCATGTCAGCATAACTGTGTTGTGTGGTTTCCCATATCTCACACCCATGTCTATGCACCACATCATATATAGAACCAACTTTGACACCATCACTAACCTAAAAGCTTTAGCTACTAGTATATCAAGCTGTCTCACAAGACTCTACTCATCTTCAATGTGAGATACTTCAAACTTCATATGAACTAGTGAAGTTCCAAAAAACATTTCATTCAAAATTCGACCAAATTTGAACGAGCTAAACAAAAAAGAAAGCAATAAAACCATATATGGTCACATGACTCAACAACGAACAGAAATACCTACCCCGAGCGAGCTTCTCCTAGGGCACTCAGTGCACTGAATGCAATTCACCCACATCAGATCACTCCCTGTATCCACCTGCACATAGTAGTCCCTCGGAGGCGTTCCAATTCCAATTCTCGCATAATAAAGCCTGAACAAACACAAGAACCAACCATCAACACCTTCTAGGGCACAAACCACACACACAGCACCACACACATGCAAAAAACCAAAGGAAAACGAGACTCTCTCCGAGTCAATGCAAGCGAAAAAGGACAAAGACGAAGACGAACCCTATGACATCGGGACGGCCGGTGCCTCCGAGCGGGAGATCGACGCCGGCGAGAATCCGGAGCTGGCGCTGGTCGTCGTGAGCTTTGAAATCGGCGAGAGAGCGGACGAGGCCGGAGAACTTGGACTTGACGTTGATGACGCCGGAGCTGGAGGCGACGGCGGAGGAGAGGAGGAGAGAGAGCGAGAGAGCGAGAGCGAAGGAGAGAGAGGCTCTGATCGGAGCCATGGTCTTCGTCTTCGACGCGTCAAGTCCACGGCTTGGTCGGAGAGTGGTGGTTTTGGGGACTAGTGACTTTTTATTTCACAGTGATGTTTTCGTAGGAGTGTGTATATATATATAATGGAAAATTGTGACGTGGAAAATCATGGATAAGTACAAATTTAGATTTTTTTTTTTCCTGGAGTAAATACAAATTTATAATTTTTTTTTTTTGTGGCTAAAAATCCAGTTGGGTTAACTGTATTTTTAGTACTAAACTTATACGTGAAACCAAATCTGGAATCCAATCTTTTATTGTACCAGAGTTGGTACTCACATTTTTATTTTATACTAAATCTGGTACAGTCAATTCAAGCTAACGGAATCGTTAACTTGCTGATGTGGAAATTATTATTATTATTTTTTATTTCCACATCAGCAAGTTAACGGTTTTGTTAACTTGAATTGACGGTAGGTATCAAATTTGGTACAAAATAAAATTATGGGTACCAACTATGTTACAACAAAAGATTGGGTATCAGATTTGGTCTTACGTATTTAGACCCAATTTGGTCTCTAAACTTATTTTTGACCAAAATGGTTCCTGAACTTTCGTGTTTAGATTTAATTTAGTCCCTGAATTTTTGTTTGACCCAAAATAGTTTTTGAACTTTCAAATATTGACTCAAAATAATCCTTGTCGTTGGGACCAAATTGGGTCTAAACATGAAAGTTCAGGAACCAAAAGGGTCAAATGAAAGTTCATGGACTAAAATGGGTCAAAACGCGAAAGTTCAAAGACCATTTTGAGTCAAACAAAAATAATCAGTGACAAAATTGGGTCCAAACATGAAAGTTCAATGACCAAATCAAGTCTTATACCTTTTTTTTTATTTTAACGCGAAAAAATAATAGCATTTCACCGTCAAACCTACTCTTATGATCAACATCGGGCTCTGGTCCAAAATCCAACTCAAGACATAACTCGCCACAGGTCTCTTAAACTCAACAATAATGTTGATAAAATTACCACATAGACAAATATGATAACTACTAGAACAAAAGCCATTAATTAAAAAGGACAAAATTCAAAACCTAATCAAGTAATTTGAACTAAAACAACTAATAAAGCATAAAAATGATAAACTAAAAATCAGCCTAGTGGATCATTACATATCCAGTATTCTTTAACGTCTCGTAGACAGTTTCTCCACCGACGTCGAAGCATCATTGGATCATTCTAACATGTGGATATGCACATCTAGATTTGTTGAAACTTCAATAACCTCTTCAATCTCTAGTCTACTTGCACGATAATGATCGCTTCCTCCATCTATAAAAATGCAGTTCCTATATTTTTTTGATACAGATAGGTGCCGAAATTCTATTTTGTAACGGCCCAGGGTCTCTAGTATTCTTGTTATATTTACAAGGGTACATAAGGTCTTAGTGGTCAATGGAGATATTTCGTCTCTACCCTCTAGCCTAGGGCTTTTGGCACCTAACCGCACCATGATGATAATCCACATTAACCAACAACTAATTTGCTATCGGTTGATCGCTCCTACCTACTCCTCTAAACTCTTTTCCCGGCCGCATCTTGCCATTTGTCATATGAATCTCCCCCGACTTCTCCACCATTCTCCTTCATTGCCAGAATTTGTTATCTTCTCTTAACCCATGTCGTTAGCCCGCCTCTTTGGTATATTGTCTCTCGTCTGCCGCCCTTCCAAACTATTTTGTCATTGTTCTCGTCACAACTCTCTTGATCGTCACCAATGCCCACAAACCCCCCTCCCCCGTCTCTACCACTCCACCCTTCACTCCTCCCCCTTCCATAAAATGCCATGCTTCAACTGATCAGCCTCCCTTCCATTGCCTAACACCATTGTCGTCTCACAATTTATCGGCCCTCCCTCCAAGCCACAAGCCCCATTAGTCCAAATTCAAACTCGCTCACCATATCGCATCCTTCAATTGTGTATGCCTAATAAACTAAAAGTGCTAAATATGTCGTTGAACGTTCATTGGCAATATGTTGTTGAACGTTCGGTGGCAATATGTTGTAGTAAAAAGATATAACATGTTAATCTAGAGAATAATCAGTTGACGTTGAATTTCTTTGATAAAAAACCATTTTTTAATCATTTATGATACAAACTATGAAATTGTTACGAATACAAATTACATACTTGATTAAAGTGTTAACATCATTGAAACAAAGTCAACACTAGTCAACTATCACAACAAACAGAATATGTGAAGTGTTTATCAATTAGATGGACCGAATTGTTAAACCCAACTAGACGAAATCCGAACTGGACCAAACATATAAAATCTGAATATTTAAATTTTGTGACTTCGATAAAATTAATTATCAAAATGTTTGACCCACGTGAAAAGACATTTTTTCCCGCAAACTCAATTTCATGCAAAAAGAAGAATTTAAGTTAAAACTAATACAATTCTATCGAATGCAATTTTCAGCCATTGATCAATACAATGTACCTAAAAAATAGTAAGATCCACACAAACGTGCGTTTTCGCACGTAAACTCGTATCACTCGATTTGAAGGAAAAAGAAATGGCAAGATCAACATTAATTTTTCCTATAGAATCGTAACAATCAATTTTAAAAACACGAAAACGATATCAAAAAGTTTGACCCACGTGAAAAGACATTTTTGCCCACAAACTCAATTTGATTCAAAAAGAAGAAATTAAGTTAAAACTAATACAATGTCATCGAATGCAATTTTCAGTCATTGATCAATACAATGTACCTAAAAATAGTAAGATCCACACAAACGTGCGTTTTTGCACATAAACTCATATTGCTCGATTTGAAGAAGAAAAAAAAAGGCAAGATCAACATTAATTTTTCCTATAGAATCGTATCAATCAATTTTAAAAACACGAAAAGGAGAAATTGATATAGAACACTAAGCCATTGATCAATGCAATGTCCCCCAAAAATACAAGATACACATGGACATTTTTGCCCATAAAAATCTTTCGAGAACACGAAAAGACGAAGAAACTATGATACAATACTAAGATAAAGATAACACAATGTTATTGAATGCAATTTTCAGCCATTGATCGATACAATGTAGCAAACGAATAGCAAGATACACCCGTATTCACATTTTTGCCATGAACTCGTATTCGGTGTTCAAAAAGCACAAAAGAAGAAGAAATTAAGATACAACACTAGGATCGATTTTCAGCCATTGATCCACATGAATGCACATTTTTGCCCATCGATCTATGTTAAACACACACACACACACACACAAAAACAATTTGGTAGCATCAAAATAATACATTAGAATTGGAAAATACTTTCTACAATTGAATAGTAACAAGTCAACAAAATTGGTAGAGCACAAATGAGACGAAATGTTGAATTAAACCTGAAAAATGCAGCTAAATCAAACCACCAAACAAAACCCGACTCTCTAAGTTCATCGATGACTGAGCTTTTGCTTCTTTCTTTTAGCCCTCCTCCGCCGTTCCTCCTCTTCATCCTGCGCTATCAAGCGAGCTTGCTCCTCATCCTCCTTTCTCGCAATTTTCGCACTGAAAACACAAATTCACATCATATCGGACATTGCACAACATAGAAGAAAACGGCAAGTAACAAAGACGAGTGTAGGAAACAAATGTCAAGAGATTGTCGACTTTTTGTGTGTGGCAACTTTAGCCTCTAAATTACAAGAACACACATCAACCCAGACATTGCACAACATCATCGTCAAGTTACAAACATAAATGTAAGAAATAAATATCAAGATAACAACTTTGGAGGGAATAAAACGAGAGGGAAAAGGCATATTAAAATATTGCATAGCAACAAGGAAGAAAACCGTCAAAGCACAAAATGCAAGAGATAGTTATCAAGAAATAGTTAACTTCATTGGGGATAAAATTCAAGGGGAGGAGGCACATACTGAAACATCTCTACATGGATAGAAGTCAAATTTTCTTTAATCGTTATCGTTTACGAATAGAGTGAACCATACTAACCTTCTCTTCTCCTCTTTCAAGATATCGTCAAAGTTTGCCTCCATGTCACTATCATCCTCATCACGGCCAGCAAACTTATTTGGGTTATACCTGTAAAATTTCAGTAGAATGATAAATAAAAAAATGTTAAATACTTGCACAGTTGCATCCTATAAAATTGATAACCAATAGACTAAATTAGGATCTAAAATATCATATATGAACAGACAATGTTCGCTTGTCCACATAATGATAACGTTTACAAAAAAATATTGAGAGAAAGATTAGATATAGTGATTGTGAGGATATAAGTAATGCCTATGGAGCCCAATCGGAGTACAAACAGTTTGCCGATGTTGGGTCAAGCAAACCTCAGCCATCACAACAGAAATCTACTTTGCTCGCAATTATGAGTGAATGAAATTGCAGCAACCAATGACCTATATTAACTACAAGAGAGATGAATTGAGCACTGCAAATAAATCATCTAGAAACACCCATTTACATTTTCTTAGACCCACTGAACCCACTAAAAAAATGTTCACTTTTTCTCTTCCAGGAAGAGAGTAGAAATTTACGTCTTCCACTAATCATATTATAGTTAAAAATGGATGGTTGAAGTTCTAAGCTTCTAACTACTTTGCAAAGGCTAATGTGTATTCAAATCAAAATAAGGAGCGTTACCCGAACATATTTCTAATCATAGAAATCGCATCTCCATCTTCGTCATCATCATCATCAAAGAAACGTTTTAAAGGCTTTTTCTTGGGGCGCTGATCTGGAATAGCACGTGACGGGTTTGGCTTCAGTGGCTTCTTTATCTGTTTAAGGGTCAGAATGATAATCATCAGAAAAGAATAGTAATAGTTGCAAGCAGTGCATGTATATATCTAGAGACGTAGAGGGACTTAAACCTGAGGCCTTGATGAAGGCACGGGTTGTTTTGGCACCACTTTGGTCCTATTAAGATCTTGTCTTTCCTTCCTCTGTTCCAGGTGCTGCGGTTGTTTTCTCTGTTCCTGGTGCTGCGGTTGCCTTCTCTGTTCTAGGTGTTGCGGTTGCCTTCTCTGTTCTAGGTGCTGCGGTTGCCTTCTCTGTTCTAGGTGCTGTGGTTGCCTTCTCTGTTCCAGGTGCTGCGGTTGCTTTCTCTGTTCCAGGTGCTGCGGTTGCCTTTTCTGTTCCAGGTGCTGCGGTTGCCTTTTCTGTTCCAGGTGCTGCGGTTGCTTTCTCTGTTCAAGGTGCTGTTGCTGTTTTCTCTGTTCCTGGTGCTGCGGCTGTTTAGGAACAGATGACTGTAACTTCGATGAGGGTTGTTTGTGCAAGGCAGGCTTCGAACCAGGTGCAGACGCCTTGTTTTCCAAGCCTGCAACAGGCATCTTCGAAGGCACAGCTTTTGGTCCTGAAGGCCTACCAGGACCAACCCCATTCCTGCTACCAAGCTGTTTTCTAGGATCCAATGATGCTGAATTAGGTTTACTAGCTGAAGTTACCTTGCTGGACCCAACTTTAGGATGCACGTGACCATTCAATGGTTTCCTTTGTTCATAATCACCATTCGCATGCCTTCTACCATCACCTGATGTTGGTCTACTCTTAGATGGTACTTGTGTAGATTGAGCTTCTTCAATATCAGCAAAAGACCTGTATAAGTTTCCTCAATGAAAATAGTATGCCTCTAATCAATTGACCAATTATAGAAAGCAGTAACACACCAGATCTGGAAGTGGGCCAACTTCGAGCTGAAGATTCCTTTGCAGGAGCTGGAGGTTCTGCATTATCGGATAAAAGGAAGGAATAGTCCCTTGTATCTTTAAGTTTTTGAGCTTTCACTTTTAGCCGCATCTATGAGAATAAATAAATAAAACATGTTATGACAAATATGAAACCTTTTTCACAGATACTCCAGACCAAATTCCTCTTAATAATACCTCATTTGTGACTCTGGGAGGCACCGGTTTATGAGCTCCAGCCTTTGGTCCTGCAGGAGCAGAAGTAGAGCTCTTTTTATTCTGCATTGGCAAATGATTTTATCAAGATAAATAAAATGGCATATATCTCAAACAGATTAATGAGTGTTCAAAATATTTCCAAACAGATGCGCTCAGCTAAAGATTTAGTTGCTAATGTCAGTGCACAAACCACGTGGATCACTAAAATACGATAGTTTTCATAAATAACAGAGAAAAAAAAAGCTTCAATAAGTAACAGAAGTCATTAATTAATCCTGAACAGGTGTGCTAACTTTTGGACTAAAATATGAAGGGAAACAGAGAGCAAAATATCATTTCATCATCTAGGAAAGGAAAATTTGGTCTCAAAACCCCTCTCATAAACGAAGGTTGTACAGTATACTCCTAGGGCATCCAAGAAACTAAAGCTCCGGATCTCCTAAATGGATTGAAATAAACATGATATAAATATAAAATATGAGATACAGTAGAAGAAACCTAAACTAGTCACCATTTAGAACAAAGATTATCCAAAGAGCAGATCAAACTCTCCAGACTATTTTTTACATCATAACTTGAGTGTGACACCATTCATGTAGAATGTAGATCAAAGGGAAGAAAAAAGACCCAGAAAAGTAGACATAACAGTTAGAGATAGCATTTACATATACTGCAAGAATGAAGTGTAATCATGCCAGAACAAGGACATATAATACTTACAACATGTTGGGAGTTTGGAAGTTTAGCTGCTAAATGCTGGTTCTCTAGTAATGATTTGCTCTCTTGAATTACTCGTTGAGCAATAACTGGCTTAGCAGGACCAAAGAAGGATCCGAAACTGTAACAAAACATCATGAAACAATTATTTTAGAAGAAATTAGAACTGCAAGCTCGATGAGTTCAAAATTACCCCCGACATGTCCATAAGTAAATAACTTTTTAAATAAATATATACAACAACACACTGCAAATTTGAGTCGGCTTAAATTAAAGTTGAAAGGAAAAAATACACAGCACCAACAATTAGTAGAATTAAATGTGATCCCCAAACAAACATAAATCAACACCCGAGGTAAGAAATGGGTCTACGATAGGATCAAAGAGTTCATGTGAACGCCTAATTATTCCACGTGCAAAGTTAACATCTCAGCAAACAGTACTAACCCAATGTCAAAACCTGTAAGTAGTTTTATATGAATATTGAAGTTCACAACATGGCACTGATAAATAAAAAAATGACATCAAAAGTCTAGTACAGAGATATTATCTCAAAAAGAAAAACCCAATTCACATATTGCATGTCAAGAAAATAAAACTCACTTATCATTTGGAGGTTTAATCTTAGCCTCTTGCCGATTGCCAAGTGAAGAACCATTTTCCTTCTTCATCTGTTTTCTAATAGCTTCTTTCAACCGTGATCTTAATTCAAGGTATTCTAGTTCTTCTTTGGTAGGTTTAGGATCTTCTTCCTCTTCGTACTCTTCCTCCTCCTCCTCTTCATACTCTTGCTCTTCTCCATCATCCTCATACTCATCATAATCTTCGAGCTCCTAAACATGAATATAATCAACACAAAATCAACGCCACGATTTAATTTCAAAACAGAATTTCAATGTTGAATCCAAGACTGCTTACATGTCTATATTCTCGCATAGCTGAAAGTTTGAGTTGCTGATGAGTTTATGCAAATCTCATCAACAAATGTCACAGTCCTGAAATGTTAAGAAAATTCACCATTATGAAGCCAGATACTAGTGGTAAATAAGTACATAAAATAAACAAATTACTACAATGGAACAAAGCCACATATATGAATATGGTGAAAGATGACTTTGTTTGAAATTTAAAAAAAACTATGAATTCATGTAATTGTAATAGAAGCTACACAAAACTCAACTTAACAAAACCGAATCTAATCCCCAACTAAGAAACAAATAAAATAAACACTAAACAATCAAACAAAATCCCCAAGCCTAAAAATGTGTTTTTTTCAATTGAAGCAACACAAATAGCAACCTTTTTGCAAATAGATCAAACCACACCTTCAATTTCATCCACTAAATTCATTCCAACAAATAAAATATTAGGAAAAAGAAGAGACAACAAATTGAATGGTTTGGGTAAAAATTGAGCTGAATGAACTCTAAACAATTGAACAAAATCCCCAAATAGATGCTTTTTCAATTGGAGCAACAAAAACAGCAAAAATTCCAAATGCATCTACCTACATCTCTCCAGAATAGAGGTTCCATCCCAAAAACGATTCAAAAGACATCAACAACAAAAATTGAAGGGTAAAAAAAATGAATCGAAAAAAATCCCCAATCGATGATCTTTTTCAATTGGAGCAACACATACAATATTTTTTTCAAAGAGATCTAAGTATCTAACTACAGGTAAAAATTAAGTTGAACAAAATCCCCAAAATCGATTTTTTTTTTCAATCGGAGCAACAAAAGAACAAATATACCTGCCAATAATCGCAATTTCATCCACCAAGGACGAGAAAATTGGATTGAATAAAAATACGACAAATTTAAATCAATACGGGTAAAAAATGAGCTGAACAAAATCCCCAAATCGATGTTTTTTTTTTTTTCCTTTCAATAGGAGCAACAAAAAGAACAAATTTACCTCCCAATGATCGCATTTTTATCCACCAAGACAATACCAAACAAAAAAATACCAAGAAAAAAATGACGACAAAATTGAATCGATTCGGATAGAAATTGAGCTTAACAGATTGAAATTGAGCAACAAAATAGAAAAAAATTACCTGATTTGAACGTGAGATCGGGCTCGTCTCCTGATCAGGAATCGCTTGCGATGGATCGATTTGGGAACAGAAAATTGAGAGCGAATGAGATTGTGAGCGAAGCGATGAATAGAAAGTGCTAAGAGATGCGAAGGAGGAGAGGACGGGAACAATAAATTTCGTTTCCGAAATTGCACTTGCGGTTACCGGATATTTACACAGATGCCACGGACTTAATGAGGTGTAATCTTACAGGAAATAAGTACAAAGTCAGTGGCAGTTCGGTGATTTCAGTAGGCGAAGGTACTAGAAGCTTCTTTTCCTAATAACGTTTTGAATTTTAATTAAATTTAGAGTAAATACGAACTTTCTATTTTTTAAAAAATTACTTAAATATGAGCTACTAAAATAATAATTTGGTGAAAGTTCATGTATCAAAACTAGTGATGTCTCATAGCAAATTGTGTTCTCTCGAGTCTAGAGCCAGCAAAATGGCCCCGTACCCGCGGGTACCTGCCACCCGACCTTAATGTCGAGTTCGGGTTTGATTTTTCAACTCTAAAAAAATCGGAGTTGGGTTAGGGTCGGGTGATAGTTTTAAATTTTAGGGTCGTGTTAGGGTCGGGTCTGGTATACCCGCTATTTTAAGCCTAAAACTTGTTGCTTGACCATAACCCAATCCGACCGACCATAACTCGACCAACCCGAAAACCCTATAGGGTCGGAATAGGGTTAGGGTGTTTTCAACCCTAACCCGATACTACCCTACTCAACCCTACTTTTTGTCACCTCTACTCTCGACATCTTGTTCTGATAACAAGTTAGGGTATTTATAGAGTTTACAAAAGCGGCGGTAGCGTAGATTCGCAATGTGTTTTTTATTGGTGTATAAGCGGGGCAACGTGAGGCGGTTGCAGGAAAGGAGAAGGTGGTGGTTCAGTCAGACCTCTCCTATCAGTTTTCGAGTTTGTTAATAATCGGATGGTAGAACCGGTGCGAAAGGCGGTTGGCAGATCCTTCACATGGCCTCCTTGCAATCGTTATCAGTTGTACGTGTTGTTCATGTTGGGGAAGGGGTTTTAGTACCTTCACTTGATTATTTAGGTAGATGTGGAAGATTCTAGTGACTTAGATTTGATTATTCATGATGTTTTAGGCTTTTAGCCATTGTGGCTCGTTCTGGTAATTAATGTGAGTTTTCAGTTTGCGTGATGGTCAGCAAACTGAGTGACTCACTAGTTAGTTAAGTCTTCGGTAATTTTAGCTTTTCTAAGGATTTGTGACTTATTCTAGACAACATCGATAGGCATATATAAGTAAGACTTGTCTGCCTCGCATTCACGTACAAAAATTTCGACATATACTTCTCACGTGTCAACTGCATTCCTGTTTGAAATAAAACTAAAAATAAAATGAACTTTTTTTTTTTTGAAGGAAAATAAAATGAACTTTTTTAACTTGAATCTCTCTCATATTCAAGTAACACATACGTTTAAGTGTGAAATTAAAGTGTGTGCATTAGAACTTACCTTAAGGTGTTGCCATAAACAATAATGGTGTTTGGCTTTGGGGTTTTGTGGTTATATTGGGTGTTGCTCTACCTTTATAGCATAACTTGAAGGTCTAAGAGCTAGACTCATGTTTGCTTGGTCTCATAATTGAAGGAGAGTGATTACGGTTGTTGATTCTCAATTTGTGGTCGATCTGTTTCTCGACTTTGGGACATGGAATTGGGTTGTCGAATCGATCGTTGAGGATATTCGAGAAATTTTGAATCGTGATTTTGAAGTGAAGCTTTGTTGTGCTTTTCGAGAATGTAATCAGGTTGCTGACAAGTTGGCAAACATGGGTCTCTCCTCTGTGTGTCGAGTCATGTCTTTCTGATGGTGCTAGACGAAGTGGCGGAGTTGGTCCATAACGACGCTCGTGGTGTTTTGAGCTCCTGGTAGAGCCGGCAAAATGGACCCGTACACGCGGGTACCCTCCACCCGACCCTAAAAATGTCGGGTTCGGGTTTGATATTTTCAACCTTAAAAAGTCGGGTCGGGTATACCCGCTGTTTTATACCTAAAACCCGATTTTCGACCTTAACCCGATCCGACCCGACCCGACCTTCCTAACCCGAATCCGACCTGACTCGACCTTACTTTTTGCCGCCTCTAGCTCCTGGTGTGTTGATGTTAGTTAGCCTTCTGTTATGTTTTTAGCTTCTTTGTTTTTATAAAAAAAAATGACAATGAATTTATCAATCATTTATATTCATATATACGATGATGCGTATTTATACTCATAGTTGTTGAGGACGTGACTTTGTGAGTTTTGGTCGATTAATAATGATATTATCACGTTGATTGTTCATAGCCATTATGAACGAGGTGCCTAATGGATGACTCAAAATGTAACATGTTAGTCATATTAAGTCTAGGAACTTACGTTGTTGAAAAAAAAAAAAAGGTTAAATACATTTGTCTCC
>JAYMTK010001295.1:0-16895 GCA_036897405.1 Pelargonium myrrhifolium | reverse complement strand
TCGTGAGCCTTTGGGCGGGGGCGGGGGTGGGGGGGTGGGGGGGGGGGGTGCTTCTTGACTTCTTGTTATGTGGCTCCAAAGGGCTTGCGGTGGAAAAGAATATTATATTTATAATCCATCGATATGATGACCATTGATACTCCTTGTTACGTGGCTCGTAGCGGCAAAGAGACGGAGGATCATGGATATTTCTAGACTTTTTACAATGCAACTCCTAACAACCCATGTCAATGTGTGGATATTTCATTGAGACTTCTGCAAGCATGAGATGTCCATATTCCCAAACCTCTGCGGGCATGAACATCTAAGGACAGAGAGATGACAATTGAACTTTCTTGGTAACGCTAACTCATGCCTTTGCGAGGAATAAAAATTGAACGTTTATGGAGAATTGACTCATTCCTTCTGGAGACATGTCAATCAAACTTCTTTTGCGGCGCTAACCTATGCCTACATGTGGCATGGCGGTCAAATTTTTGGGGAGAGTCAGCCCATGACTTCAGGAGACTTGATGATCGAACATCCTTGGTGGCGTTGGCTTATGCCTTTGTGAAACATGGTAATTGAACGTCCCAGAAGAGTTGACCCATGCCTTTTATGACACCAGAATATTAAACTTATTTGGCCCATATGTGATCAAATTTCGAAGAAAGGCTTCAATATTGTGAGACAAAATCTTACGATGTCTAAAAGTGACAGTCCTTCTAATAATAAAGAGAAGGAACACATGAGCATGGTCTCAAATGCCTCGGCAATATGATCCATCATGTATGCGATGTTAAGTACAAGACCTGATATTTTATATACTTTGAGCATGATGAGCAGGCACAAGTCAAATCTAGGTGATAATAACTTGAACGAAATCAAGTGCATTCTTCAGTACTTGAGAAGAACTAAAGATGCATTCTTGGTCTATGAAGGCGAAGAAGAACTAAGTGTAAAGGCTTACACTAATGTCAACTTCCATACTGATAAAGATTATATGAAGTCACAGACATGATACATATTCTATGTAAATGGATGGGCCTTTTCTAGAAGAATTTGAAGCAAGAAGCGGTGACAGATTTTATGATTGAGGCTAAGTACTTAGCAACATCAGCCAAGGAAGCAATTTGGAATAAGAAGTTAATAAATGAACTTTGAGTAGTTCTTAGTATCACAAATTCAATAGACATGTATTGTGACAATACCAGTACTACAACACTTGCGAAGGAACCTCGGTCTCATAAAAAATCATAACACATCCTTCGAAAATTCCATCCCATTCGAGAAACCATCGAAATGGGAGATGTGAGCATATGTAAAGTATCAACTGACGACAATATCACTGACCCCTTGACCAAGGCCTTGGTACAAAAAAAGGATGATGGTCACACTAGTTTCATTAGTTTTAGATACTTAAATGATTGGTCATAGTGAAAGTGGGATTTGTAAAGAAATGTCGTAGTGGCCAATCATGAATGATTTTAATAGAACAATTCTCGTAATGTTCAATTATTAATAAAAGGAATTTTGATTCTTTTAATACATAGCTTCTATGATTTAAGTGTGTAATTCATTAAGATTGACCATGGGATAGTTCACATACCCTTAAACGTGTCCCTACTTGAGTATCACCATGGTATAATTAATGGTGATACGATTTAGACTAGTATATTGTTGTTTGATGAAAAAGTGTTGTCATAGGACATTGAGATTATACTCAACAGTATAGGTGAAGGTAAACAAATCATACACTGAACCAACCCACAGTAGAGTTTTACATTGAATACTACTTAGTTGTCATAATCGACTCCTACACTGAAGGTGTTGTCTGGTTCAAAACACATCGTCAAGATAGTCTTTAAGGTGTCAAGCAAAGGGTTTTTGGAACTTGCTAGCTCGAGGATGAGGAGCTTGAGCTCGGGGTGGATACCTAGGAGACACGAGCCTTTCGGTTGGTGTTTGCGGCATCATTCAAACCTCTCCTAAAAGATTTTGTGACACACACCAAAGTTAAACCTTCTATCACCAGTTAGATTCATCTTAGATGGATCTATGAAAAAGTTTTACAGGAAATTTTTCTTATACATGTATTCTTTCTTCTGTTGTTATTCTCATTAAAACTTTTCAAGACACAAGTTGATTGAACTTCCTTGGAGGAATTGAAAACTGCATTTTTGAAGCATGGCGATCAAACTTCCAGGTAGAAATGACCCAAGCCTTTGAGAGACATGGTGATCAAACCTTCTTGGTGGTGCTAAAACATGCATTCTGAGACAGGATGATTGAACATCTGGTGAAAGTTGACTTATGCCTTCGGGAAATATGGAAATCATACTTCCTTAGTGGATATCACCCATGCCTTCTTGAGGCATGATGGTCAAATGTCTAAGGATAGTTGGGCCATGCCTTTAGAGACATGGCTATTGGATGTCGAGGGAGAGTTAACTAATGTCTTCAAGAGATAAGGAAATAAAACTTCCCTTATAATGTTGAACCATGCTCTCGCGATGCATGGTGGTCGAATGTCCAATGAGAGTTGAATCACGGGAGATGGCGATCAAACTTCCTTGACAACATTTAACCATGCCTTCGTGAGTCATAGTGATCGAGCTTCCGAGAAGAGTTCACCCATCCATTCGAAAGACATTTTATTCAAACTTCCTTTGTGGATTTCACTTATGCCTTCACGAGGAATGTTGATCAAACATTTGAGAAGAGTTAACTCACGCCCTCAGGAGACATGGTAATCAAACTTCCTTGGCGACGCTGACCCATCCCTTTAAGAGACATGGCGATCAAACTTTTACAACGAAATATGGGTGTTGGTCAAAAATATCATTCCACAAGTTGGAAAGCTTTTATACTTAAAAGTTACAAAAGATATTGTATGTATGGAGTTTATTTTTTCTAGTCTATCAAGCACTTTCCTTTGTCTTCTTGTTCGGGGTCATCTTTCTTTGAGGACGAATTTCCTTTCTACTCATCCATTTCTTCATGAACTTTCTTTCTTTTGGGATCCTCGAGTTCGGCCCTGAATTTCTCAAAATCTCATTCTCCCGTTTTCTTCTCTACAATTTTTTTTAAAGTACTGACAATCCTAAATGTCGTGCCCTATGTATTTGTACAATTTGTACCACAGATTCTAATATTGGCATTTCTTCCATCATGGTGGCAATTCAATGGGTCGTCAGAAATTGTCCATCTGAAAGCGTTCTTGATAACATCCTTGTATGTGGCATTGAGGGGTATGCAATCGGAGGCCTATTTTTCTTTTTCTGCCTTTACCACATAAGGAGCCTTATTTTCCTTACTATTTCCCTTCACTTCAGCAGCCCGATGGGTTTCTCTAGCATTTCTTCGGCCCTAATGTGGCCGTAATCTATTTTCAACATTTATTTCTAAGTTTTGGCCCTCCAATTGGGAGACGTATTGTGAAGAAGCAGACATATGAGTCAGCCTAGGAATGCAGTGGTCAATGTCTTATCATTGAAGAAATTACACTCATATACGACTCTGCCTAACCATTTCACAAATTGGGCAAGAGACTCGTTTTTCCTTTACTTAACATAGATGAGTTGTATTTGGTGGTTGACCACTTTTTCCGCAGAAGTGAACTATTAGAGAAACATCATCCAAAACCAATCTCAGGAAGACTTTTGAAGGTGCAAGCAAAAAGCTTATGCCAGGTTGTGTTGCACTCCATCTACGATTCCTCGTAGTTCGAATATTGTTTGGATTTCTAATGGGCTTGTCAACCTATTGTATATTCTATTCAAGAACTGGATTTGCGGATTAGTTGAGACCCCACTAATGATCAGACTCAAGGGGTTGATGATGTACATGACGGTTGGTTCCATACTTGGCTTAGTGGAAGCCATTTGCTCTTTTTTTTTTTTTTTTTTGAACTAGTCTTAAAATGATAAGAATATAGGAATCTCATTATAGGCTTGGTTTGCACCATGAGATCCCCATGCCCTTCTGCACAAGGAAGGCATATCGACATACTTTCTAGTCATTCCGTTTGGGCTATGAATTGTGTCCAAGAGGGATTATGTCCTGTGGCTTTGGTTTTGAATGTTTTAGTATGATAACTTTGCAAACTTAGAGTCTCGATGGATTAATTCTCGTTGGTGATGTTGGAGCCCCCAAGTATCTTGGGCGATAGGCTATTTTTCATGCATGTGCTTAGCAGAGGCCCTAACATGGGCGTGTTCATCACGACCATCATGAGATCTGGCGTCGCGATGGCCAGATGGAATTGTTTAATTTGGTGGATCCATGCCATTGAATTTCTCTTTGCTCTCGTGCCCTATGTTAAGACTAAAGGAAGATCTTGCAAAACATGGGGTTACGGGGGTTGTAGGAGCCGCGATTGTTAGGGTGGCGACCATGATTACAATGACTTTTCAGTTAACTTTTGCATGACGTTAGTGAATCCCGCCATGAAGGGATCCACGCTTTGAGGAAGCTGAGCGACCAGTGTGACTTCAAAGGTGGTGCAGATGCCTTGTGTGAACAAATGTCTAAACTTATTTGCTACATGGGAAAGGTCTTCCCTTGAACAACTCGGGTCCCCACAGGGTGGAGATAGATCACGTTTTGGAAGATTCAGGAGTCCTGAGTCCTTGGTCGGTTATCGTGCAAGGTTAAAGGAACAATGAATTTCAAGTCATTCCCATAAATAGAACCAACTGATACGCTTATTTTGACCTAATCAACTCAAGTACTCTAAAGTGGTTGTTGTCTTGTCCACGTGTTTAGGTATTTTTTGTAAGTGTTACTATTTAAGTACAATTTCCATTGTCTAGTGTCAATGGAATGTTGTTTGCGGTATCTTGTGAGCAAGGAAAACACACCAAACAATAGAGACCCCGTACGTGTTTGGGAGACACCACCTCAAGTATGAGAGTAAGAATTCGTCCGGAATCACATATTCTCTAGAGAGTGTTTGTAGAGAGAAAAAGTAGATGAAGTGGTAATTGAGAGAATGAAGATTCACTTCTCTTATCAAAAGATGGGTATTTATACGAACCACCAAAGTTGGCCACGTTTCTACTCGTGATTGGTTGATGGCTAGGTGGGGTCCATTTAAAGGTTCACTTTTGACTTGGGCTCTGGTTTCTCTGTGTGTCATATGTATGCCCCGAGTGAGTCTAAAAGATCTCATACATATCTAGTATGTCGGGGCATACATCAAAACCCTTATAAACCTCTACCGCTCGGGTTAGCATTTTAGGGTTTCAAGATTTATGAATTGTCATTGTGTTTTTTTGGGGAAACGAGGAGCCTTCAAGACGGCCCGAGTGAGTGACTTCATCTCGCAAAAATGTTCAATAATATTCTTTATCACCCACGAACATTTGAAAGTGCCCCGTACATGACGAAATTGACCATAAATAGACTTGAACGGGACCATCTCAAGACACAAAAAAGCTTGTAGCGACACGTTCAGTGACGGAGCCTCTAATTTTTTCTGGTCATCACATTTTCATGACACTTTCGGTGATAGGTGTGCGGATAAAATTAGAGAGCTTCAAATGGTCTTGGTTTTGGAACGTTTCGCGAAACGAAAAAAACTCGCCGCGACAGATGGCGTGTGTCAAAATGAGATATGAGTATTTAGAAATAGGGTTGTCATATCCGCAAGAAAGCAAATAGTAATTAGTTTAAATAATTCTACTGAGGTGTGAAATGTTCAAATTTATTTTGAAAATATGGATATATAAAAAAATTAATTTAAGAGCAAAACAGAGAAGCCAATAAAAGATTGATCAGGAAAAGGACGAGGATTCTGGCCTTGAAGATGATCAAAGTTCAAAGAGTGATTCAAGGTAAAAATTGTAAAGTAAATGGATAGGATTTCTGTTGTTTATTGAAATGGTGTTTGTGAATTCTCCTGGATCTCACAAGCACTCTTCCAATTAAACTGGCCTTCTTCACTCGTGTACTTCAGAGACCTAACTAATTGAAGAAAAAGCAAGAAATCTTGAGTGTGATTCATAAGACGATCCCTTGTAAACATGACTCATAAGTCTCAAGTTTGAATTGCGAATCACAAATTTCATTCTCCTAAAGTATAATTCGTGCCTAAAAATGTAGCTTTTTAGGCTCCCGCCTCTACCTTGGAATAAAATACCGAACTTGAGAACCTTTTACAAATCGTTTTTAGCAAGAATTTATACAAGTACTATGAGCATAATTATATCAGTCTTCATCCCCGAATAACGGAATTTAGCTACTAAAAAGACATGTATTCAATAGCAATACAATTAAAAGAAGAACACTTGACAAACATTAAAAGATAATAGAATTTATTACTCTGAATGTCGTTGCTCATATAAAATTGTTAGTTCCAAGTATGAAAATAACACGAATACCAAACTTTCAGAACAACTTCTTACTGACTACTAAACTATTCTAAGCTTTTATTAAATGATAAAAAAGTTTATTATAAGTTGATTGTTTATGCCTAAATATTTGGCTCCTCGCGGAGCAGTGATAGCAGGACCACGTGGCACCACCGTGCGTGCCCCCCTTAAAGTCTGGCGAAAAGTCCCCATGAACAGTGGGCAAATTCCCCGTGAACAGTGACAAAAGCTTCCCCGAGAAGATTAGAGGGACACGTTCTTCCCAGAGGAGAACTTCCCCGGGGAAGCTTAGAGGAATGCTGGGGACATGAAATGTTGAGGACTTGAGATGTCTGAGGACCTGCATCCCTGAACATCTCTTTCCCACGTTCTTCCCCACGCTCTCTACTAACAACCCCGTCCAGCTGGCGTAACAGACTCATAGCTGGCGTAACAAACTCTGACATGACAGCTAACAGGATCGTGCGCCTCCACCAATGAGAGCGAGCAACCTGGACCTTCACGCTGAGTTAGCATTGACCAAGTCAAACATATCCGTGTGCGTTGCTTGCTTCCCAAGTCACAGAGCTTGAAGGCCAAAGCATTCCCACAAGGAACTAGACACCACAGAAATCTATAAATACCTTTGTAAACAATGTAATAGGGATGGATTCTCAGAGACTTAGAGAAACTCTGCTGAAATTGTATCTCGGAGACTCTTTTCTGAATACGAACTCAACTCTTGCACTGTTCATTGTCTTCTTTGTTTTCTGTTCTCTGTTTCTCCTGATCTGCTTGATTATTCTGTTTAGAATCGACCTTCATCTCACTTTGTCCCATTCCATATCATCAACAAGCGTCCCTGTTTGGATCTGAAAAATCCAGACGCGAACACTTTTCGGCAGAGAACCTTACCCGGTCGAGACACATGCATGATCTTTTTTTTATCGACGAACGGTACTTTCATTCATAATGCCCCGACGGAAAAATAAAAGTACAAAATCTCAAGTAAAGGGTAACGAGAAATAAGTCCAGCTAAACAAACTAAAGGCTAAAGAAATGAGAGTAAATGAGAAAACAAAAGAGGAAGCAAAACTGGGTAGACTAGACCCATCACAGAGACAAAGCAAGCTAAGAGAAATAGCCGAGGGAGTTGGAGCACCACAACTCAAAGCAATGGGTTGCTATGACTTTGTCTGCCGCTTTCAAAATAGAGAAGTAAAATGCTTTGGTCATTTGCATGCATTTTTTATGCAAATTAGACACAAAATTTATAATAATCAACTAATAGTATATGCATACCTGTGCATCGCACGAGTTCTCTCCCTAGTTTATTTTATAATTAATCACCACGACAATTTTATTTAATTTTTTGTCATTGGTTTTATTTAAATAAAAAATGCCCCGAAACATATATATATATATATATTATTGAATTTAGTCCTTCTGAGTTGTTTTGGTATGTGCTAATATCTAAATACCATTCGGTTCGGTTCTTGAGTCATCTATTTTCATTCGGATTGGTCTGAGTCGACTCTTTCACACTGTCATTCTCTTTGTAAAAGTTAAAAATATAACATTTTGTTACACAATCTTGCTCATAAGCATACACTAACAGAAATTTTCAACATTCTTAGTGTTGAAAACTAAATTAATAGTTTATGTATCCATTTGTATAAAGCTTGATAAATTTGGTCTATTTGTATATTTGGTAAAAGTGAAAAGTATGCATGTTTTTTTGTATCATTTACATGGTAATTGGTTAAAGTTAGGCAAAAGACTCAATTTGGTCCCTGAACTTTGAGACAATGCTCCAGTTTGGTCCCTGAACTTTGTTTAACCAAGATTAGTCTCCGAACTTTGAGATAATGACCAAATTTAGTCCCCGATCTTTGAAACAATGACCCAGTTTGGTCCCTTGACGTTAACTCCGTCAAATGCTCCGTTAGCATCTATGAAGTGGAAAAAAATAATTATTTTTAAAATTTTATTTTGCTGACGTGGCAATAGGAAAAAGACTCAATTTAGTCCATGAACTTTGATATAATGCTCAACGGCACCGTCATCTTGCAGGTCGACCCGTTGGGTCCACCGCCATCTTGCAGGTCAACCCGTTGGGCATTGTATCAAAGTTCAAGGACTAAATTGGATATTTTGCCTATTGGTTAAACAAAGTTCAAGGACCAAACTGGGGCATTGTCTCAAAGTTCAGGGACCAAATTGGGTCATTGTTTCAAAGTTCGAGGACTAATCTTGGTTATACAAAGTTCAGGAACCAAACTGGGGCATTGTGTCAAAAATCCGGGACTAAATTGGGTCTTTTGCCTTAAAGTTATAACTAATCTTCTAATTGTGCACCCCTACGATCCAATCTCACGTATTTAATGTCTCGTTTGGATCGCAGAATCTAAAATAAAATATATTTAGAAATATTACCAATTTTTTCAGATGATATTTAGAGTGTTACTAAAATCTAGATTTTGATAATGTAGATTTTTGAAAAATTAAAAATAATATGTTTATTATTTCTTTTTCTTTTTTTTGATAGAAACTTATAACTTTATTCAATAATATCACGATGAACAATAATATTAATCGAATCCGGAACATCCTCCTGTTCGAGCAACACGAAATTTGGCATATAATCAGGTACCTGAGATAACTCATCAACTACCCTGTTCGCAGATCTCTTAACGAAACAAAAATTGACAACATCAAATCGATTCAACAACATTAAACAATCATGAATTAACAACCCCAATTTGCTAGCCTCACTAGCTTGATCCCTCATTCAAAACTCTAATTATTGATTTGGTGGTGAATTTGTCAGTTTTTAATTTTAATTCTAATCTTTCAAGTTTCAACGTGAATATGAAAAACATGATCATGAACAAGATTAAAAATAACAACAAAAACGTTAGACAAGGGTGTAATGGGCATTTTTTTTAATTTTTTTTGTTCATCTGTCATGCACATGAGAAAAGAGACTAAATTTCAGTTATAGATAACTGATAGATATCATTTGGTTTAAAGACTTTGTAGGTCCCCCAACTATCAGAAAGTCACCAGTCATGTCCCCATACTAAAAATTAACCACCCAAATCCCCGTACTATGTGAAAATAAGTCGTGTAGGTCCACAAATCTGTCAAACTTAACAGGTCCGTTAAGTCGGATGACGTGGCGCCTACGTGGCATATTCATTTTTGTTATTTATATATTTATTTGCATAGGTGATGCTGACGTGGTAAGGTCAATTTTTTAAAAATTAATTAAATCGAGTGAAATTACAAGTTTGCTCTTTAGACTTTTAATTATTTATTAAAATGCCATCATAGGGGTGGGTGAGAATATTGTCGGGAAATGTGTCGGAGCTGTGAGCTCCAGCCGGCCTGCTCCACTCCGATCATTGTCCATTGAACCCGAATTCTATTCACTTGTATTCAACACACCAGAAACAACTCCCATTACAATGATAATTACAACCACAACAACAATGTCAGATAACCTTTGTCCTCATCTTCACGCCTTCGCTTTCACCGTCACAATATCATCATCAACAACATCCACATAAGATTCAACCCTTTTTTTCATCTAAACCCCAAAGCCACGCAGACTATTTTGCCTTCGATTTTCCTCGTGCTCGGACGGAGAAATGAGCCGCCCTCGGAGCGGTTTTGGCTCGCCAGCATGGTTGCCTCGTGCTCGTCCTCCACCGTCGTTGTTCGAAACCAGATCTGCTACTGTCGTGCTCGAAACCAGATCTGTCACACTTAATCTCAAGAGGCGTTGTGGCATGCCAGAGTGGTCACGAGCAGCCTCCCCTGTGATTTCGCCTCCGAGTTGGCCAATGAGCTCGACGGTCTAGCCGCCGACGAAGATGGGTTGGGTTTCTAGTAATACGTTTGGTGAGTTGAGGAAGAAGAGGGTGCGACTAATTTTTTTTTTATAAAAAAATTGAAGGGTAAAAATGTCAAATCATACTATTTAATTAAGTTTTAGACCAATCAAACCTTGACACGTGTTCTTTCCAATTAAAATTAATATTAAAAAATAGTGCCACCTATGCAAATAAATATATAAACAAAAAAATGAAAAGTCACGTAGGCGCCACGTCATCCGACTTAACGCATTCATTGAGTTTGACAGACTTGTGGACCTACATGAACTATTTTCACATAGTACGGGGACTTGGGTGATTAATTTTTAGTACGGGGAGCTAACTGGTGACTTTCTGAAGTTGGGGGACCTGCAGAGCCTTTAAACCATATCATTTTGGAAAGTTCATTGTATTTGATTTGGAAAAAGTTCAAGGCATATATCTGATTGTAGTGAATAAATAGTTCATATGGTGTATTTGACATTACCCCTAAAATTTATACTTAAACTCGCGTCTAACATAAATACACAAGTCTTTTTTTGAAGGCCCCTCGTCATTCTCTCCTAGTTGGAAAGAATCGATTTCGTAGAGTGTGACTAATAATATTAAGGAAATAAAGAAATAAATAGAAGGAACTGAAATGAGAAGATAGAAAAGAAAGAACATAAAGAAGAAAATAGGGAAAGAAATATGGTCATCCTTCACTTGTCCTCATTGATGAAACTATTTTCTCGGACAACTCAATGTATAAGGGATGGTAACATATCTAACGACGATCATTGTAGCTAGTCGAGGTGACGAATGTCTTGCATTAGTTACGGAGGAAACAAATGACCTCATGGGATAGTCATTCGACGAAGAAGATGACTCCTTGTGAACTGGGCACCATCATGTTCCTGAGTTTGCTTATCTTGACATTCTTCTTGTTCGATACAAGCTTAAAGACATCGTGAACTCGTTTGAAAATTATTAGCTAACTCGTTTGGAAAATGATTGAATTATTATTTTTGCATCCTTTTACTCCATCATCTTTTGGACACTGAAGTTCCAAAACAAGCACTATGAGGTAGCTCCCATATTGTTCCCATAACCTTTCCCCGCCGATTTAATGTGATTCGACATAATTTCTCACTAAGATATATGTACCCCATACTGTTTATCCATTCTTTAAGAGACTATGAGAATATTTTTAAATTTGATTCCATATGCTGGTTTATCAAACAAAACAATATTTTTATACAAATCCCTTTCATCTTCTTTTTCTTTTTCTCCCCTAGATTACTACGTAGACATTAAACAATAGCTAGTGTATGTCAAAATCAAATGTTAACATTAATATTTTGAAATGGAAGTTT
Organism: Pelargonium myrrhifolium; assembly: GCA_036897405.1. NCBI lineage: Eukaryota > Viridiplantae > Streptophyta > Magnoliopsida > Geraniales > Geraniaceae > Pelargonium > Pelargonium myrrhifolium. The sequence goes on along the minus strand of JAYMTK010001295.1, from coordinate 5,330 downwards.
TTATTATTATTAATTACGATGACATATTGTCCAAAAAAAATAATATAAAAGGGATGTTTTTAATAGGTTTCGAAATAAATGATTAATAACCTATCAATCAGGTGTTGATTTAATAATCAAACGTAATGATCTCATGTTGATTTCTTAACAAAATTCATATTTTGAAATTGAAGTCGCATTCATAAATTTGTATTTTATCAAATACACCACTCGTTTTACACATGATTAGATATGCCTTCATGTATAGAAAGTCGGGAAAAGTTGCATGGTAAATCAAATTACTATTTTAGCAATTAACAACCATGACATGACCTCATATTAAAGTTGATGATCTAAACTCAGACGTGCAAATACAAAAAATTCTCACTAAAAACAAGTTGAATTTTAAATTATGGATTGAGTCGATCAACCCAAATTCAACCCTCACATTTTTTAATGAAAAAGCGTGTGACCCAACCTGAGATTTAAATTGCCAGCTCTGCTTCATATTTTCGAGGTTGCAGGTTGGACGCATGTTAATAAAAGAGGTTAAAAAGTGACAAATCAAGCGGCCCTAGAGCTCCGGAGTGACATTAGTTATGTTAAATACGGACGCAGCAGATCCTATCTTGAAAGGGCCTATACTATAGTCTATACGTTTCGCTTTGGTCTCTCCACTGTAAGGGGGCGCGCGAGACCACCTCTCTCTCTGTCCCTCTCTCTATCCCTCTCTCTATCTGCCTCGCCTATTCACGCGGAGACAACAAAAAGGGTCGAATCCTTGACGATCAGACCCAACAATTCCGACATTTTTTCTTCTCCAAGGTACTGTGCTTTTCTTCTTATAATTTAGGGCTCTCATTATTAGGGTTTTCCAATGCATTTTGCGTTTCTCTTGTTTTGTATGCATTTCTGTTCCTTTGACTTCAATTTTGTGTTTTTTCTCCTGGGTTTTGTGCCTTTTGAATTGGGTTGGTGTCAGTTTCTTGTACGCGATTGGATTGATTTGCTTATTTGTACTTTTTTTTTGCTGGTTTTTTCATTTCTAGGGTAGGTTATGGCGGCGAAAAAAATCATAGCAATCTGTCAATCTGGCGGGGATTTCGTGACGAATAAGGATGGATCATTGTCATACCGTGGGGGTGAGGCCTATGCAATTGACATTGATGAGCAAACTAAGTTGGCTGATTTTAAGTCTGAGGTTGCTGAGATGTTTCATTGCACTGTTGATACCATGAACATCAAGTACTTCCTCCCCGGGAACAAGAAGACTCTTATTACAGTCTCCAAGGACAAGGACTTGCAGCGGATGGTGCATTTTGTGGGGGATTTGGTCACTGCAGACGTGTTTATCGTGTCCGAGGAGGATGCTGCAGCACGAGATGTATCTAACATGCCAGCTAGTAGGTAGTAAGTCATTATTTTGTTCATGTATTTGACTGTTAATTGTTTTTTACCTGGTGTGTTATTCCTTGGATGTTTTTATTATTTATTACTCGGTATAAGTTATTTGACAAGATGAACATCCTAGAGTGTTTAGTATATGAATTATTTGTGTGACTCGGTGTGGGATTTATTACACAGGTCGAGCAGGACAACTGTGTCAGAAGCCGTGGTTCCTTCAGCTGACTCCCTTGATGGTGTTGATATGAATGACTGCAACACCAACATTCAGCTTGATATGGATATGCTCCATGGAACACCAATAAGTAGTGTACCCCCTGGTTCCATGGATGAAAAGCATCTGAAAGCTGCACAACAGTGGGAGAATACCATTACTGGTGTAGATCAAAGATTTAATAGCTTTAGTGAACTCCGAGAGGCATTGCATAAGTATTCAATTGCTCATGGTTTTGCTTACAAATATAAGAAGAATGATAGTGATCGTGTTACTGTCAAATGTAAATCACAGGGTTGCCCGTGGCGAATATATGCATCAAGGTTATCAACCACTCAGTTAATTTGTATTAAAAAGATGAACACTGAACATACATGTGAAGGAGCTGCTGTGAAAGCTGGGTATCGGGCAACGAGGGGATGGGTGGGGAGTATTATAAAGGAGAAGTTGAAAGTTTCACCTAACTACAAGCCAAAGGATATTGCTGATGACATCAAAAGAGAGTACGGAATCCAGCTGAACTATTCTCAGGCATGGCGAGCAAAAGAGATTGCAAGGGAGCAACTTCAAGGTTCTTACAAAGAAGCTTACAATCAGTTGCCATTTTTCTGTGACAAAATTAAGGAGACCAATCCGGGTAGCTTTGCCTCATTTTCCACCAAGGATGACTCAAGCTTCCATCGCCTCTTTGTCTCATTCCATGCCTCAATATCTGGTTTCCAACGAGGTTGCCGTCCTCTCATTTTTCTTGATACTGCTCCTCTAAACTCGAAATACCAGGGGACATTGTTGGCTGCCATAAGTGCAGATGCAGATGACGGTATCTTTCCCGTAGCCTTTGCTGTTGTGGATGCTGAGACAGAGGATAACTGGCATTGGTTCTTGCAGGAATTAAAATCTGCAGTGTCTGCGTCACGCCAGATCACATTTGTCTCAGATTTTCAGAATGGTTTGAAAAGTGCAGTGGCGGAGACGTTCGATAATTGCTACCACAGCTATTGTTTACGCCATCTTGCTGAGAAACTTAATAGGGACTTGAAGGGACAATTTTCTCATGAAGCAAGACGATTTATGATAAATGACTTTTATACTGCTGCTCATGCGCCAAAGCTGGAGGGTTTCCAGCGAAGTGCTGAGAACATTAAAGGTATTTCACCTGAAGCTTACAATTGGGTCATACAAAGTGAGCCGGAGCACTGGGCTAGTGCATTCTTTCAAGGAGCAAGATATGGCCACACGACATCAACCTTCGGACAAGAATTCTACAGTTGGGTATCAGAGGCACATGAATTGCCAATAACACAGATGATTGATGTATTGCGAGGTAAGATGATGGAAGCAATCTACACTAGGCATGTGGTTTCAGAGCAATGGATGACAAAATTAACACCATCTAATGAGGAAAGACTACTGAAGCAAACCTCAGTAGCAAGATCACTTCAGGTTTTAGTCTCACATGGTAACACATTTGAGGTTCGTGGTGAATCAGTTGATATAGTTGATATTGATCATTGGGATTGTAGCTGCAAGGGGTGGCAACAAACTGGTTTGCCTTGTAGCCATGCTATTGCTGTCTTTGAGTTGGTAGGCAGGAGCCCTTATGATTATTGCTCCAGATATCTTACTGCTGAGAGTTACCGCTTAACTTATGCCGAGTCGATTCACCCTGTTCCTAATGTAGACAGACCATTTGAGGATGAATCAACTCTAGCATTAGTTACTGTAACCCCTCCACCCACTAAACGTCCACCGGGGCGGCCAAAGATGAAGCAAGCTGATTCAATAGACATAATTAAACGCCAACTGCAGTGTAGCAAGTGTAAGGGCCTTGGCCACAATAAGAAGACATGCAAAGAACAATAGGTGGTGTATGTTATGGCAGTCGGTAGGTATTTAATCTTTACTGCTTTTCAACTTATAACTATTGATGATTTTGATTGGCGGAATAGGTTTGCAAAGACAGAATAGGCTCTTTTATTTGTAAAATACTTCATGTTAGTTTATTAGCCATTGAATTATAGCAGTAAACTGTCTCTTGCGTCATAGTTTTACTTATATTTCTTATGTTGTATATTAAGTTTCTCGTCATTCTTTTTCATGAACTTGATTATAACAGTCATATTCTAATTCTGATGTTAGTATCATATTGTCCTAGTATCCTGGCATTCCTACTTTACACCTCTAAATGGGCTAAATACTTGAATGTTTTAGGGTTACCTCTGTATATATAATGGTAGGTTTTGTGTATAAATGTCATATTTAGGGAATGTTTTGTGTACAAATGTGTATGCATTTAATGATCAGTTATATGCGAAGTTGAACTCTTGGATTTTTTTTTTTCCTTTCCCGAGCTTTTCCATATTATAGTTATTCGATCTCATTAGTTTGTTACCATTTTTTGTGAAGTCTGGCTTTCCTAATTTTCTTAGTTTGAATATGCTGCTGTTTTGAGAATTGTGAACAGAATGGAAGAGATATGTTGTTTTTGCAGGTATTTGTGCAGGAAAAAGGGAAATGCAGCATGCATTTGGTTTTGTTTGTGAAGTTGATACACTGTATATATATATAGCCATGTACTTGCTATACTATAGTGCAGCCTGCAGCAGGTCTAGTTTGTTTATATTTGCTGAATAAGCAACACTACTCTCTCTCTCTCATGGTATGTTTTTGAATTCAATGAGCATGGCAAAAATAGCCCTAATGTTTTCCAAAATGTACTGAACGACAAACAATCTGTGATAAAAACAGGATTATATATATGGGGAGGACATTAAGGCTACGTTTGGTACACATGAATGCAATGGAATGGAATGTTCATTCCCTCGGGAGAGCCCATTCCAGCATTTTCATTTCTTTCTCATGTTTGGTAGAAGTGGGAATAGCTGGAAAGCCCATTCTCTCGGGAGAGCCCATTCCAGCTTTTTCCTTGAAATCCATTCTTCTTCTCAACCTAAGAAATGGTCATTCCAGCTTATGCTGGAATGAAATTTAAAACGTAAAATTATTAAAATATCATTGTTTGTAATTAAATTTTTCACTTTATAATTAGTTTTTTTATTATATGATATAAAAAGTAAACTTAAATCGTATATTACTATTGTACAACAATAAAATAGTCAAGACATTACAAAATTCACATGTGTAAATTAAATTTTGAACTATTTAAGCTCTATATATGTAAATACGAGTTTTAAAAAAATATATTATTATGGAATTTAATTTGTAAATAAGTGAATATCATTAAAATGAATAGGAAAAAACATATGAGGTTTAAATAACATTACGAAATTTACATATGCAAATCAAATTTTAAATTAATTGAATGATAGATACGTGAATACGATAACGTCTTGAAATTTAAATTTTAAGAAAGTGAACACCAAAAAATTAGTCAATAAAATAACTTATTAGATTAAAATAACATTATGCATGAAATTCACTTACGAAAATCAAATTTTGCATTGTTTAGACAATACATACAAAATACCAGTTTCAAAAAAACATCATTAAATTATTATTATTTATATATATATATTTGAAAGTAGATAATCATATTGAAATTACCAAGTATAAAGAAATGATGAAACTTAATAATCTCATTTTAGTATATAAAATTAATTGTAGTAATAAACTTTTCAATGTTGAATAAAAATTATGGGAAATTACAGGTTACTACCCTGTTAGATTCGAATTTATCAAGTTACTACCCTGAAGAATTTTTCCTTTCATGTAA
>JAYMTK010001294.1:0-16896 GCA_036897405.1 Pelargonium myrrhifolium | reverse complement strand
AGATTGAGTTTTGGAATTTGGCTTGTAATTTTGTGTTGTTTGTGATTTGGTTTTTGATTAGACGTGCTTTGATTGGTGTGTGTTTGGAATTTGGCTTGTAATTTTGTTTGGTTTGCTTCGATTTGTTCATGAACTTTGAATTTGTTCATCTGAATTTTTGATATGTTAATTAGTTTTGATAAATTAATTTTTTTGGTATAAATTGGTTTATGAAATTTTCGACGAGAGATTTTATTTTCCAGCGAAATTAGGTTGAAGAAAATGAATAGTGACAAGTATTTTGATAATTTCAAAAAATAAATTGGTCATGTGCTATGCGCATGACCTGATAGTGACATTTTCCGTTAACTTTAATTGACGAAAAAGTATTTTGTTAATTCAGAAGTGTTAAAAGTTTCAAACCAAAGTTCAGGAACGCAAAATGAAAAAAACTGATAGTTCAAAGGTTCTTACTGTAGTTATCCCTTGTAGTTATCTCTTGTTAGAATACGATGAACAAAATGTTAGAACATAGGCAAAAAGCAGCCCGAGTCTTATCTCAAGACCTGTGCTTACTACCCTTGGATCTTATTCATGGACAACACCCCCATGGCAGAACCCACTGTACCCTTCTACTCTGAAAGCCGAACCCGCTCCTCATGGCCTACTACAAGCCATTTTTTGGATCCGACTCATCGTCTTCCCCGTTTCCCAAAATATCCATGCTCTCCGATTCCAACCTCCGGCTACTCTAGAACATCAACCACCAACCCTCTCTAGTTAAGCCCGGGCCACCCCCTCCTCGCTGGCCTAAATTTCCTTCTCTTGCCGATAAACGAACATTCAGGGCACAAAGCTGTGATTCCAATGTCCAAAATCCACTGATTTTTCTGCAAAAATGGCCTTTATATGCCAATGTCCAAAATCCCAATTTAGTGCAAATCAATATCAAAATATCAATACATAGATAGAGTAGGTAGTTTCTGCAATACGGTGCATTTGCACTCTTTTTAACTTTATTATAGCAACTCAGTTGTTTGATTCACTTCAGTGTTCCAAAATACCAACTAACAAAAACTCTACAGTCTGTAGAAGAACAATCCATTCTCAATTATACAAAGAAGAAAAAAAGGGTGTGTTTCTCAATAATGAAAATGAAAAGGTCACGATAAGCCGACTTTCAAGAACTTTCAAGAAGAGAGCACCTTCTCGACCTCAACAGTGACCTCTTTGGGAGGTTTCTCTGCATGAAGGTTTGCGACTATGCCCTTCTTGCTGTAATATTCAATAACCTGCGTAAAAATTTGAAACAAACCTTGTCAAATGAGAAAAAAATGAGAGGGTTCCAATTTTGGTTTGGGAATGGGAATAGAAATTCCCATGGCCGGTGAATGAAGCAATGGGAAAATCCAAACACTATCCATGGGAATTGGATTTTCATATCTGGGCAAGTGGCTTAAGACGCTTGACCCCTTGAGGTCTCAAGTTCGAGCCTCGTGTTTGTACGCTTGCTGATCGAAAACTTGTCACTTAAAGAACTTCACCAAAATAAGACTAAACAGAGTACCGTGAACATACACATAGAGGTCCTATCCTAGTTCCTTTTACTTTTCATCAGAAATTCGAGATTCATGTCGAAGCAAATGAAAGCGGGAATAAAGCATACCGGTTCAGTTTGCTTGTGGAAAGATTCCAGCCTTGATTTAAGAACAGCTGCAGTATCATCTTTCCGCTGAATTAAAGGCTCCCCGGTGACCTTTAAGAAAATACAACCAAAGAAGGCACATTTTATTAGCACAGTTCATCTTACTTAGAGGATTGCTATGAAGGCTGAGATCAGCATTTACCTGTCATAGATGCATCTATAAAATAAGAAAAATGTCTGATCTCTCGTAAAATTAACTACTTATGTGCTGCATGTATGTGATCTAGTACCAAAAATACTTGCATGCCGGTGATGATAGACACTCTTAAACGCATCATTACAGCTATTAAATAATTTATAAATAAAAAATTATTTATTGCTTACATCATCAACGCCGGGAACCTTAGGAGGAGCAAATTTTGTGTGGTAAGATCTACCACTACTTGGATGGATCCAGCGACCAGTAATTCTTTCCTCCAAGATTGCATCATCAATTGCAAAGTTGAGCACCTTATCAACTTTAGCTCCCTTCTTTTCCAGCATCTCATCAAGCTGCATAAATAGGGGAAAGGTGAGCACTAAGATGTACATTTTGGACTCGGAAGTTCAAAGGTTAGAACAAATACACAGATCCTATATTGTGTAATACCTTTTGAGCTTGGACCACAGTCCTTGGAAATCCATCAAGAATGAAACCTTTCTGACATGAAGGTTTCTTCATTGCTTCATCTATAATGCCAACAACCAAGTCATCAGAAACAAGCTCACCCTGAAATGTAATTTAGCAAACTATCAGAATCTACACTGGAAACCAAAAAGGAAAATATACTTTACAGAGATAAATATATACAGTAAAAGCTAACCTTCTCCATGGCCTCCTTAGCCTTAATACCAAGAGGAGTTTTGGCAGAAACAGCAGCTCTTAACATATCACCAGTGGCTAAGTGGCACAAGCAGAACTCATCCTTGATGATTGGTGATTGTGTACCCTTTCCTGATCCAGGTGGACCTGCACCACACAATCCTTCGCGGTTATAAAAATGAAGCCATATGTGAGACCACCAACTGGCACATTCAGCATGCTGTCCAAAGTTATGATTAGTCTCAAAGAAAAGCCAAACTCAAAACAGTTTTTTTTTTTTTTAACAAAATAAAAAATCTTTAAATGAAAGAACTACGCGACTTTTTTCTCATTCAAACAGTAAAAAATAAATACAGATTCTTTCAGCCATGTAGGTACCTGCTGCTCATGTGGTACAAGAATTTTAGTTTTGAAGAAATTGAATGTATAAGCCATATTCTGACAAGATTATGATGTTCATTAATGTTAAGCTCCAACAGAATCTATTAAAAGGTAAATTTGTTCTGTACAAGAATGAATCTACACGGCAAGTTGACACAGATTAATCAACAGAGTAAATATTCTCATTCCCTCTAAAACATTAGCAGCAATCAATGCTAACATCTGAAATGATGAATAAGCTCACCAAGTGACAACTGCAACACCATAATATACATTGCCTTGTCGAATAAAGTTCAATATATCAACATCAAGACAGTCATTATTATATCAAGTTCCAACAAACATCAAACAGAGGTGCATCCTGGCCTGACATTTGTCCAGCTTAACTTGTAGATAAACATCCACTTTCAACAAACTAAAACCACCCAAATGAAGAAGATATACACTTGCTACAGACAGTGGCGGAGCCAGAGATTGTACGAGGGGTGGGCAATATTATTTTTGTTGAAATAGTTAAAAATAATCCACATAAACTAACATATATATATATATATATATATATATATATTTATGTTCAACTTTATCATTTTTTCATTAAAATTAAAAAGAAAATTGACTTACTAGACATAGAAAAGACAGAGAAACTGGGTTAGTCATATTATAATGATTTTCTTAAAGAAAATAGTTGCTTCTGGAGTGAATTGATCTCTGCTCCAATGATGCTATGTTGCCACCCCTTACCACTTGGCAGAGGCAAATGTAAGAAATCTTTAGCAAAATTTAAAATATACAAAGGAGACCAGGGGGCTGGCATAGGCAGCTGCCTACGACAGCCGCCCCTGGCTCCGCCAATGGCTACAGAAATGGGAATTGCAACAGAAAATTAGGAGTTCAGCAATGTACCAATTTCACTGGTGAATTCAACTTTTTAATTGTTCTTATGAGCATCACAAGGTCACTCAAATAACAAGTTAGAGCTGTTTCTGCATTAACAATTGCCACCGAATTATGGGGATGGGAACCTTCATAGTTATTCTATGAGGTCACACTTCAGTGGTAAAGGCAAAGTCCCATCTTTTCAAGTAGAAGTATAAGCTACGAAGTTACCCAAAAGTCCTATCTTTTCTCCTATCAACTTCAAAAATCAATAGCCCAAACAAAATAATATACAGAAAATAAACTTCAGATCTGAAGCCCATGTCTAGTTGTGCACAGACACTGTCCTTTACCCTTTCTTCTAGTTTTTGTTCTTCTTCCTACTTTCCGGATAAATAAGAAAATTTGAAAAAATGCTCATTTGTCTTCTATTCCAGAAAATTACACTACTGAATACAGTTTTCAATCTTCCATATTTATGAAGAAAAAAAAAAGTTCTGGAAAACTGAAAATGTTCCGTTGTCAATTTCACTTCCTCATTAGCTCTTTCTTTCTCATTTTCACCAACTAAATTCCAAACCTACTACCTAAGTCAACTTCTAAACCCTCACCCCCTCTCAAATTCATAAACAACCGAAACAAAGCAAACAAAAAATCCTCATACAAAACAGAATCCAACTTTACAAGCAAAACACTTGAAATAATCGGATCTGAGCTCACAATTATTCTCAATACATCAAAAAATAAACGAGAAATCCAAACGAGCAACGTATAAGAACAATGCATGAGGTCAAGATACACAAATGATGAGCGCAAGTAGAGGTATTACCAATGAGAATGACGCGCTTGTCGGGCTTGGAGGAGCACTTGAGGCGACGGAGGAGCTCCGTCATGAGATCTGTGGAAGGCACGTCTTCGAGATTCACTGCGGTGGCCATTTTCGCTAGGGCTTTTTTGGCTATCCACTGCGAAACAGAAGAGACACTGAGAGAGCAGAGCAGAGATAAAGAGAGAGAGAGAGAGAGAGAGACGCAAAAATAAAATTGGTAGATTCTTAACCACTTACGTTCGGTCTTCCCAATGCGGTTGGTACAATAGAATACTCTTTGGGGGGTGAAATACCATTTGTACCCCTTCACTGTGGGCACAGGCCTACCTACCAACACCACCACCAACTTCAACTTGGCATTGGCACGTTGTTAAAACGTGTTTGGTGACTCTGGTTCGAATTTTAAGGGCTTGTTTGGGTCGTCTACTTGTCTCTCCCATAGCAATGTTGATAGATATTTAGTTCAAAAAGTTGTTTGGTTGTTGAGCAGAGGAGCCATTTTTCAAATAAATAGACGATTTAACTCCAAGTTAAGGCCTTGTTTGAGTATTTTACATCAGTTGTTTGTAGATATAGTTGAAAGGAGGTAAAATGTAATGAATTTCAGATGATGAGATTGTTTGGTAAACGATCAACGACACAGACATAGATTGTGATTTACTTAAATCTCAAGTTGGCCTAGAACGTATCTCAATCAACCATACAATAAGTTTTCGTTGACAAACCAATTGTATTGACGATAGTGGTTAAAGAAGGTGGTTGGTTGTCTAGTTTACGAAGGTGGTTGTCTGGTTTAAGAATAGTATGAGGATCAAATTATCTACAAGAGTTACAGTGATCTCTGCAAGAGGCTTCCTCCTCCTGTGGTGAAAGCTCCAGTAGATGACAAACAACTTTTGCTCCTTAAAAGTCTAGACATTTGCTGCAAGAAGCTACTCCTACAGGAGCTCCTATACTCCTGCAGGCGTAGTTGTTAAAAATTCCGATTCTTGATCCGATTCACGATTCAGAAGTTAAAAGTACAAAACTATGATTGGATCTTAGAATGACGTGAATTTCGATACAACCAATTCAGAATAAAGGAAGTTTTGAACAAGCCAACCCATGAATTTTGAATTTTTTTTTCTTTTTTCTAATTTCTTTGTAGAGATGAAGCGATTTTTACTTCTATATAAAGAGAAAAAAACACAGTTTGTTAGACCCAAATAATGGGGCAATGTTTTTATATACTCCCTCCATCCCAAAATGAGTGTCTTGTTTCAAATGAATTTTTGTCCCAAAATGAGTGTCCACTTTCTTTTTAAAGGAAGTTAGTTATACATGAATTGTTATTAATATCCTCATAATAAGTTAGTTAATATCCATTAACACATGATCATGAGGATACAAGAGTAAATATACCATACTAACTTCTCCTTAATTTCTCTCAAAATAAGAGGACACTCTTTTTGGGACAGAGAGAGTAGCTAATTTTGATACAACTATAAAAAACAGTTGGACATCATAAGATAAATAAATGCAGAAAAGCCCAGACATTACATCTAGCTGAAACATAAAAGGCCAAAGAGCAAAATGGACCAAAATTCACTCTTCTGATTTCTTCTTCTTCTTCTTCTTTTTCTTTTCACTGACAGCCTCAGCCTGCACATCCTCTCCATCTCCTTTGCTCTTCTTCTTCTTCTTCTTCTTGGCGGTTCCGTCTTCCTCAGCAGCAACAGCATCCACAGCTGCGGCGTCTTCCATCTCCTCGTCCAATTTTCTCTTCTCCTTTTTCTTCTTCTTCTTCTCTGATTTCGCGTTCTCAGGGGCATCTCCATTCATGGCCTCGGTGTCTTCTTCCTCAGCTTTTGATTTCTTCTTACTCTTCTTCACTGAAGCAGTAGGTGTTTCCGTCTCCATCTCATCTGCAAAAGCAAATACATCGTATGAACCTATAATAGAATGAAACTCGGAGGTATATTCGAATTGGGCAGGTAATATGAAATTTATGTCCCATTGCTAGATCACACTCAAATTCTATCTACAATATCATCCATGTGTCGTGTCTATTCGAATGAATGCTAACAACCCCAAATTGTTAACTTCAGCAGTTAAAAACTAGTAATGCAGCCATTACCTTGCGCACCTTTGTTTTCTGAACTTTCGATTGCAGCTTTCATCACATCAATGTTCTTACGAGGTGCAACTCCTTTGTCATAGAAGTCAAGGCGCTCTTCAACTTGTTCGCGAAGTTTCTCCCCGAATACAGTACTACCAATTTCTGCATTACAAAATTATCCCAAAAAATTACATCAAAGAAAAACAGCATATATTGTGCAGAATACAAAGATAACAGTCACAAAACTGTATCAAAATGTTACAAAACTAACCAGAAAAGCAATCAATACGCGATGCGATTGAGCACTTGTTAGCGAGATAACGAGCCATTCTCCCTTTGTTCCGAGCAGATGCACGGCCAATAAATGACGAATGGAAAATCAGTCCATATTTGGGTGTGTTTCCTTTGGTTTTCAAGGCCCTGAGAATAACAGCAATGAGTAAAATGGAAACTCAAAACTAATACTGAAAGATTCTAAATGACGATGACATTTTAGCAATACAAACAGAATAAAAATCAGTGGCCCCAAAATGTAAGCAAAATAAGTATTGGAAGTAAGCTCTAAGGGAGTACACCTTAAGCACTTCATTTCAAAAATAGCATCTATTACCAGAAAAACAGAGAGTAAATAGTCCAACTTATTAATCCTATAATAAATTACCCAAATCAAGCAAATTACGGGTAATAACCAAAATACCTAAAGAGGGCCTTCTCAGCACCAAGGATCTGAAGGGTAGAAGATGGGCACTTAGCCAGATTTGTAAGACTACCAGCATGAGAAATTAACCGGGCCCCGACAACCTCACCAATCAAGGATGCCAAATTGGGGGCAATGTCGTTCATTTTAGTGACCAAATAATCATAAAGTTTCCTCCTATACTCAGAGAGGTCCATCACCCTCTGTGCAAATTGTTGGACATTAATTAAGTCGATTGGGGACAACTCCTGACCTGCATAAAATAACCATGCATAAATAGAAAATATGATATGGTTTAATACACAGCATAAGCCCGAGTTTTACCCATAGATGCTTTGGCAGCTTCTATAATCTCCTTTGCCTTGTCCTCATCACCTAGTATGTCTGTTAAGCCAGAGAGTTTGTCTTCAGCCAACTCTGCTCTGTTCTCAATGAACTTGGAAACTCTTGCATAGAGATAGTTGTCATTGACAATCTTCACTAGTTCAGGGAAATGCCAACCATACCATTCCCTGTGGAGAAGTAACATTGTCAAGGACAAGAGTCATTAATTACAAAGTAATCTGAAAGGCATGAAGCTCTATGACAAACCTGACTCGCATGGAGAAGGAATTGATATCTTTATCCAAGGTGTCAAGAAGAAAGATTGCTTGAATAACCATATTATCAACTCGGTTGACATTGAATTTGACCTTTGCCCTGCTGTAGCTGTGGGCCAGACCAAGCTGAGCTTTCTCCAAGTCACCTGGCTATGAAGTTCAAAAAGACACAAAATTATGATAAGAAAATCTTCACCTATTTCTGGAAGTTACCTGGCCAGACCAAGCATATTGCAATGAACAACAGAGGAAGAGGCAGAAAATGCAAACCTTCAGATCCTTAATAAACTTATCAATGTGCTGACGTATACCACGGAGAAGTTCCCGGGTAAAATCATCAACTTTGCAGGGAATTTTTGTCTCTTCAGTGATATGTGACCCAATCTTATGATCCTCTACCCCTAAACTGAACTTCTTCTTGCCAACTTTGGGTAAATTAAGTTCCAAAAAACTCCTCAATTCATCACTCATTTCCCCTGCAATCAAATGACAGGAAAAAAAAAAAAACTATTTATCTCAATCTCCAAAAGTCCATCCACACAAATTTGCCATAAGAACTCAGCAACAAACCAAGTAAACCCCTAAACAAATGCTATGTAAAAATAAAGTTTATTTCATAAAACCTTTATATTTTAGCCTATGTTGCACGGATAGGCTCGCTTCTCAACATACCCGTGTCAGATACGTATCGGATACTTGGACACTCTTAGGATATGTGTCCTCCAATTTTAAAGAGAAAATGTGTCCAACACTTAACATATTCCTCATTTTCTTCTAAAAGTGAATTGATTGAACAAGTTTGAAACTCTAAAACACATTGACAATATGAATTAATCTACGACAGATAGAGTTTAGCTTCACCAAACAGATTCGGAGTAAACAACAACAACAACAACAAATGACCAGTTGAATCATAAATAAATTTAAAACTTCGAAAGAAAGAAAATGCTGTCAAAGTAACGAAAACCAGTTCTCACAGAAATACACAATACACTAAGAAACAAACAAAAAAACGCCAATTAGGGCCAGAACAAGAATGAAGCAAAGAGTGTCCAAATCAGAAACCTAGAACAGAGGACGAGTCATTACCTTCGGATACTGAGTTAACCTGTTTCAGAGCACCTTCTGCATCGGTGTAGGGCTGAAAGGCGGCGAGCTGCACAACTTTCCCGAAACGATTCAAATCGGAGACGGAGCTCCGTACGGCCTCCGTGTTTTGCCCGATTTCATCGAGGCCGTGAGCTAGAAACAGAGCATAACCAGAAGCCGCCTCGTGGAGAAGATACGTAGCCATTGAAGAACCAGAAACGCAATGACGCTAGAGAATGTGCCTACCTAAACGACTGCAACAGAAAAATCGTCTCTTTTCTCTATCGGCGAGAGAGAAAGAGACTGAGGGTTTAGGGTTTCTGCAACTGAAATTATACTTATACGCGCGATAAATATGAAGTTCTTTTTCAGTCCTTTCTTATGAGATTTTTTTCACAAGTGCCTCTAGTATTTTAAGTTTACTTCACATTTGCCCCTGGACTAAGTTGCATAAGCTAATACTCACTCACACATTTGTTGGTGTTTAATTTATAATTAAGGATTGATTATAGTTTCATACCTTATATTATACCATACGTCATTTTCAATTCACAACTTTTTACTACCAAATTAACTTTTTACTACCTTCTACTTTTTAAATTGTTGCAAATAGATTTGCCGTGTCCGTTCAACTTTCGTATGTTAAGTGGGTAAAAGACGAAAATACCCATTCACTACCCCTTGTAGGAGACGACTGAGGAGGCGGAGATGGTGGTTACAGAGCATTGAAAGGTTAGAACTAAGAAGTACATGGTAGTGAAATGTTATAACTATGAAGGACAATTTTGCCAGTTAGAAATTTTTTTTATCCACATGCAGTGCACGTGACAACCAAAAATGCGTTTTCTGTTACATTTTTTTGACAGAAGACCTATTTGTTAACAGAATGAAAGTATAGGGCATTAAAAAATTAATTTGGTGTAGTTCATGGTAATGAATTGCAAATGAGGTATAATACATAATATGAAACTATAATTAATAATACATGTTATTTTTAGAAAAATCTACACATACGTAGATACTAACGATATTCTTACGTACAATCCCAACTAATGAGCCATGTTGATTTGGAGTCGACCAAACAAATGGCAAACAATATGTACATATTACATATCAAACGAATATTTAGTGAATTCTTTGATGTGCACTTGGACTCTTCAATTTCTTAGCTTGAGTTTTCACTTGAACACTTAAATTATAAAGTAGTGAGTCTGCAACCACGAATATTCACGTTTTTTGGTGAAATTAAGGGTTTTACATCGATCGAGTGCGAAAATAAGCACTTTTGTCATGGTGATTGTGAGGCTAGCTAGAAATACAGTTTGAGAGAACGAAAATGGAGAATGTGTCAAATGAATTTTTTTAACAAAAGAGTAAAGAGATTAATGGGGTATTTGTACTCACAAAATGAAGATTAGGGGGGCGATGTGTCATAACGTTATTGGTTGAAAATGATATCAAGTGGATCGTAGTAATGCCACTTGTATCAAAGTAATGTTAAGGTGATATCACTCTCTTATTGTATATGTGGCATAAGGATGAGACAACAAGACCTATTAATGAGGTGGTGATGATGTTACATTGTCAAGCAAGCGTTATATCTATTTATCTATGAAGTCATTGAGTTGGAACACGAATGTGGAGCAAGGAGGTGTGATGTGGGGGTTACCCATAGGGCATACCTCGACCAGGACCTTGAGAGGTGTAGTTCGGAGTTACTAGGGTTCATCTTGTGTAGCACTTAATATCAGTGTCAGAGCCAGACTTAGAAAGAACCGTGAGCAAATTTGTTTAAACAATACTGATAGAACTATAAATTGTCAATCAATATTAGTCTAACAAAACTATTTAGCAGAGTTAGTTTTTCACAATAATTCACTACATATGTAATGAGCGTTGAATAGAACTAGGTTAGGCGACTGCATACTACTACCTACCCCTACCTCTGCATATGCTTAATATCTTTTAAGAGGGCGCATATACCTCGTTCTTTCCTCACGAGTATATGCGACCCAAGAGAGTCTAGGGATAAGTTTTGATCTATGTCGATAATCTCTCATGCATGCTTTTGTTGCCAAACGTATTGCGTACAAGTGCAAAGTTGAGACCTCAGCACTGCATTAGAATATCCGAATAGGCAAACATTGTAAAGATACCGATATACGAACATGGTTTTCAGAATAACCAATAAGCCTAGCATTCCATGTCTAACCTGAGACAAATTTTATTACCACGTATCTAAAGTAAATCAAATTGTGCTAAATATCCAAGCTGCAGGAACATAGAGCACCAAGAGAGAGAACAAGTATGCGTACATAATACTATGTCTGCAGCATTAGGTTAGGAACACGACGTGCCCAAAGGGCTCGCTGCTTTAACAGTATCTATCAAACATCGACAGTAATCTTAGCGTCAAGAAGAGAGAACTCTTCAAAAAAGGCCTTGAAATGCTGGTACGAGTACTTGACATCGTCAACAGCGCACATTTCTCTGATGCTGTGCATCGAGAGTTGCGGGGCTCCTATGTCAACAGTGCGAATCCCCACTCCACTTGCTAGAATTGGACCTATGGTGGAACCACAAGGCATGTCATTGCGAACCACAAAATCCTGCATAAAATACACGCACTCCCTCGTAAAAAACCCAATATATGCACATAACTTGTAGCAAGAACGTCATTAAGATGCCATTAGCCATTGAAACGGTCCGTACAAAGGAAAATATACAAGTTTCCATCTACTTACTTGGACAGGAAGGTTGTGCTTTGCAGCAATCTCCTTAAATACAAAAGAAGTGACAGCATTCGTTGCATAGCGTTGGTTGGCATTGTGTTTGATAACAAGACCCCCATGCAACTTGGGCTGATGATTTTCTTCGTGTTTGTCCTGTTAAGGAACCGTATATCACCACAGTGCACTTAAATGAGATGCTAAACCGTCATTAATCATGAGTACATGAGACAACATACCGTATAATTAGGGTGTAGGGCATGCGCCATGTCCGCGGATACAAGGAAACTCCTCTGGATCGCTTTCTGAAGCATCTGCAAGCAAATCAATCCACAGAAATTAGATCACCAAAGTGACGATAATGCCACTCTTCACAATTTTATTTCCCAAAACACATCAAACTTGTCTAGAAACATTCAAATTCTATGATACTAATCGTAAAGAACTGGACAATGACATGTAAATACAAAGTTATCTGCATTAATATGCAGAAAATATTGGCTAAACGACAAATTAGTTTTTCTAATGGGAAAGAACTATTACAGGATGACAACAGTTATCACCTTGGAATCTGAGCTGAAGGAATTCGTGATTCTTGATAGAGCATCTAACATGGCAGGGGACCCAGCTCCTTGTGCCGAATTAGATCCAACCTCCTCGTGATCAAACAAGGCAACCATTCTAACACCGGTCTCATTCTCAAGGCTGCTTTCAGAAGATGTAGCATCTACCAATGCCTGAAGTTCAAATCATACAGCCAAACAAAATCATCAACCACTTCGAGTTGGAAGTTTGAAATCACTAAAAAGAGTAAGTTTTCATCTTCTACACAGATAATTCAAATTGATGAGTAGTGGCAAGTGAGTCTACGAGTACAAGCCCCACAATTCATTGGTAGGTACCCAAGAGCAAAACTAAGCATATTATTTTTTACAATTGTCAGATGCCAGATTCAAATGACTAATATCTAACTTATAATCAATCATATACTATAGAAATGTCACTTGCAACGATGCAATCAACAATACTTTATTAATAGTTCTTTTCTACATCACTTTTAGAAAAGGCCAGGAATTGCTGTCCCAGGAAAGAAATGTAGCATGACATAATCTGATCGTGCAATGAACTTAGCTTCAGTAACCAAAGAATGAATCACAAAATGAAAATCAAGGCAATTCCTAGGGTTAACAGAATATGAGGAAAATATACAAACAGATGAATAAACACAAGGATAAAATATATAGTTAAATCAGCTATACATGAATTATCATTTACTAGTCTTCATACCATGTCTTCGTAATCAACAGTCTTTAATAAAATAAGTTCTTTTCAGCCTTAACTTCCATAACTACACCTTTGATAAGAGAAACAAGTAGACCACACAATACTCTATTACTCAGTACCTTTAGAGAGCAAAATGACATGCAGAGATTATCTAGCCTTCCTGAGAAAACAAATTCCTTCATGACACCAGCTACTATACTTGGTTGAGTATCACATGCTTGCAATTCGAAATCACATATATCATCTGGTTGACAGCCAAGCTTATCAGATAGCAGCTAGAAGCAAGACAAAGAAACGGTCATCAAGATGAGGGTGTACCCAGAAATGCAAAAATTACATGTTAAAATAAGGAAGAACCTAACAAAAAATTAATATGAAAGGCATCGATGGTCTTATGAGTCATAAATTATTAACCTGAAGGAGAAGAGTATGATGCTTTGAGTTAGATTTATTTCCATCAGTTTGAGCCCCACTGTCAACTGAACCATTTTCAGCAACCACTTTATTCAGTTCGGCCTGTAAGTAGTTGAGCATAAAAAAAACAAAGGCAAACGAATGAATAACATGAAGACAGAACCATTAATTTCCACAGTTCCACTTTTGAGTTAAGACTGTGTTAAGTGGAGCCTAAAAATATATGCACTTTGTACTGGATATATAGATAAGTAGCTTTAATATTCAAATTTTACAAAGACCGCATCAGACTTTTACATTTATGTTTGACATTCTACCCCTCCCCCCTTTTTTCTCTCAAGAATCTTAACATTAATAAGAAAAAACACAACAATTTTTGCTTAGATGAGAAGTTCACACCCAACTAGCTTTCGTCAACAAACTTCGTCATGAGGATGTCAAAATTGGTGAACAGAAAAATGTGATAAAGGGAACCTATGAGTTCGAAAATGATTGAAAAAGATGTCAATTAGGAACCAGACTTAGAGATTGTTCAGCATGTCAATAAGCAAGAACATAATTCTCTTACAGATTGTTCAGCCAATTGGGAACCTACACAATTGCCACGATAATGTTTGACAACCATTCATTACACAAGCAATATAGTAAACCATAGTCACCAAACTTAAGGCTAAAATCAACCAGGATCAATAGATTGTTTTGCCTCTTGGCACTTCAGTTTATTGAAGAAACTTCAAGGCCATTCAATTTGCCTCCTAATCTAGCAGAATACATAATGGCCATTTCGTTAAGAAATCAAGACAGGATAACAGAGAAATTGTAAAACTTCATTATATTCTCTCCGGCTCAAAGATTTTTTATGTGTGTTAATACTCAAGAACTTAAAAGTTCTGAAATTGATACGGCCATCATGCCATCTGAAATTTACAAATACCAACCTAAGATACTTATTTGAACACTAATAATGAAGAAAAAAACAATCTTTAAATGCAGCTGTAAAGAATCTTGAGATAACATACTGACATACATACTTGGAATTACATTATAAAACTCCATATAACACAACTCTAATGCCCAAATCTAAATAGCTTCCAACCCATGTTCTCATACAAGGAACAAAAAAAGAAAAAGAAATCACACCACTGAATGCAGATTCTAGAACACATGCAACTTACTGATTCACTCAATTTTTTTTTACTTGAATTATAAAAGGGCAGACTCAATCTCTGTTCACACAGATATAACAAAAATTCCCACATTGTAACATGTGTATTTGAGAATTCACCTTAACTGATGTAGCCAAGACAGGTACAAGATGACTCTGTGTGTTCACTTTAAATCCATCATTAACACCCCTATGAAGCAGAGATAGCAAATATATGAGTTAATTTCAGCCAAGTTCAACATCGAGATTAGAGGAAATAATATGCATTCATGACTATAGATAACACGCGAAATCAAAAGGCATCAATGGTGATATCAACCCATACTTCCCGACAATAAACAAATTTTTTTAAGTTGAGAACTTAACAAGTGACAAGGAATTGGATCTAGAAATAGAACCTGTCCAAGTGAATCGCAAGGGTTGGGATCCGCATAATAGGTTCTTCAATCCTAACCAGACGGTGCGAGTATGAAGCAGAACCATCCTTCAGCTCTTTGATCATAACCCGTCCAGCAACTGTCAAGTCACGATCAAACCATGTATGCCACAAACCACCTCCATATGTTTGGACACCAACCTCCAAATACCCAGCTTTAGCTACCTAAGTGTCCATTTTCAATCCCAAAAATTTCAATAATCCCTTTTCACAAGCTGTAGCACTTATCCATCCAAAATCAGCAAGGATATTAAAGTTCTTACCTTGGAAGCTGGCTTGAGCTTCAGGCAAGGACTGTCGGTATGGGCACCAACTATATGAAACCCATTTCCAGCAACATATCTGAGCAAGAATCCGCAAAATCAGCCACTGGTAATCTCAATCTCAAATTCTCAATACACAATCCCAGTGAACTAAAAAATCTCATCTCATATTGGCTTTGAAAGCAAAAACATTTTACCAACACTAAAAGCTCAACTTCCCTTTATAAACCAAATGGAAGCTAATTCAATAGTTACCCAACACATGTGAACAGTAACATAAAGGGACCAAAATTTATACTCCCTCTATCCCAAAATGAGTAGCCTTCTTTCCATTTTGAGAATTATTAAGGAGAAGTTAGTTAGTGTGGTATAATTACGTTTAAATCCTCATCGAAATGTGTTCTAACAAACTTAGTGAATACTAACTAACTTATTATAGGGATGTTATCGGTAATTCATGGTATAACTAACTTATTATAGGGATGTTATCGGTAATTCACGTTATAACAAGTTTTCTAAAAAGGAAAGAGGACACTCATTTTGGGACGGAGGGAGTACTTCTTTCCAGCAACATATCTGAGCAAGAATCCACAAAATCAGCCACTGGTAATCTCAATCTCAATACACAATCCTAGTGAACTAAATTTTGCATCTCATGTTGGCTATGAAAACAAAAACATTTTACCAACACTAAAAGCTCAACTTCCCATTATAAACCTTTTCATAAAACAAAAAAACAAATAACAAAACTTCCCATTATAAACCAAATGGAAGCTAATTCAATAGCAACCCAACACATATGAACAATAACATAAAGGGACCAAAATTTATACTTTTTACCAATGGCGAAAGCGACAATAGTAGAGTAGTTCCTGGTGAAAAAATACTTCTTCCCAGCTTCCAATTTCCAGTCGTCCCTCTCACAGACTTGCTCATATCCCACGCTCCGCAATCGCTTCTTGGCCTCCTCTGAAACACCGCAATATTTGATTAAAAGTAACCCATTTCAGGAACCCAGATTCCCAATTCGAAAAGAAAACCCTAAACATGCTGTTTGGAAGCTAAGAAAAAGGAGAGACGATAGATACAAGATGCTGATGAATTGGAATATGAATAGAACAAGAGATTGGAGGATTCACCAACTGCGTGGAAAGCAGTAGGGGAGGCGTTCAAGAAGTCGATGAATTCAGACACGACGGAGCAGCTTTCCTTCGCCATTATTGCTTCGCTTTGATCGATCGAGCTTCGCTGTTCACAAAAATGGTCTATTTTTTTTTTTTTTTTCAAGCGGTTGCGTTTCGTATAGAGTTTACGCTGGAGTGAGCATTTAGAGACAAAGTGAGTACAGAACAAATGATATTCATTATTATATTAATTATTGCGTAAGCCCATTAACAAATTTAAAAATAAAAATTCATCTATATTTTTTTTTGGGGGAAATTACAGATGTGTACCCTCTTTTGAAAGTCAATTGCACTAAGGTGTCCTCAAGATAACAAACGTACTTTAAGGTACCCTCAACTTTCATTTTCGTGAATTTTCCGTTAAAA
>JAYMTK010001293.1:0-16896 GCA_036897405.1 Pelargonium myrrhifolium | reverse complement strand
TAACACGCCAATGTTTGAAATTTCATTGATAATTGTTTAATTTTATGCAAGTAATTTTACATGCAACTTACATTCGCTTGTACATTCTTTTCTTTTGTAGGTACCATTTGTTTAGAGATGATGATATATTGGGGACTCTACATGAGTGAGTGAGTGATGTTCATTTACCTTTCTGGATTTGCATTGGGATTTCGATGATCAATTATTTGATGTAGTAGTTTAGATTGATGTCAATGCTCATTTGAAATAATATGCTTGATGGATAATGATCATTTGAATATTTTATAACATCGAAAGTCTCGTGCACTGAATCGTCTCTTATGATTGTTTACGTAACTTGCTAAGGTTTAATTTGCTGTCTGTTTAATTTAATGACTACTTGATTGGTTTGTGTTATTTACAAGTTTTGTGGGTGTGAATGTTCTAATTATGCATTGGTTGTGGCTTGTGAGTTGTGACATGTGACTATGCTATCAACCTTCATGTATCACATACACGATACAATTTAAGCGTGTTTATAAACATATATATGATCGTGATGTGTTTGTGTTGAAGGTTGTTGGATCTATAAAACTTGCACGAAATGAGTGCACAAAAACAAATATGCCTATACTGTTAATCCATGATCACTTGGTAACCTCTTCATTGTCTCTCTCATCTAATTTGCTTTCTTCACATTGTTACTTTCTCAGTTGCAAGTTGATATCAATCGATCCAATCTATTTTGCTTAAAGTAAATGTGAAAACAGAGATTATCATTTATATAAATTGCAACTCATCCCATCTTGTGTTTAGTCAGAACATGACATACTAACATAGATTATTGAATGTATTGTGTTTGCGTTCAGTATTTGAACTTAATTATTAATCTACAACTCATTTTTGAAAAATAATATGTTATGTTATGATAGATAGTAATAGTATTGTAGGTTTTAATTGTTTATATATGTTTTAGAAATGTATTTCAGACTAGTATTCAGATTGTAGAGCTTTAGTTTTTAGCTATGAGATTGATCTTAATGTTCAAATAAATTGTATGTACGCTTTTTTTTTTTTTTCTTTTTTTTAATCTAAGGAACTTTTGGACAACCATCATTGTTTCCAAATACCTCTGCAGTTCATAATATAGTTATGATTAGAGATTTTCTTTACATAAGTAGTAAAGGTTTTTTTGAACTCTTGAGAAAAATTTAAAGATAGTAATCAGTACTTTTGTGATGCTCTTGGACTCGTCGTAATGATTTAATCTTTGTCCCGAATCCAACTAAAGAGATTGATTCAGTGAGGTTAGATTAGATTCGTTTTTGCTTTGCTGCCATTTTAATCCCATATGCATTTTTTTTTTTTTTTTGTCTTTTGAACTTCTTGAACATTTATCTTGTGATTGTATGTTGTACCTCAACCCTTGAGGGTATTTATGGGATAAGCTCGTATTGTAATTGGTTCGAGTACTTAGTTGAATGTAATTAGAAAACTTTTAAATACGTCGAATCGAGACATTGATTGATTCAATTAGGTTAGTCAGAGTTGTGTGAACTGTGGGTCAGATTGAATGTTTCATGCGTTGATTTGGACTGAAACGGGACAAAATTGGGCCAAAACAGGCCAAATTGGTCAAGTTGGATTGTCCGGATTGTGCAAACGGACGTGTGCATGGCTCGACTTTTGACTTTTTGTCTTCCAATATTTTTGTCTAAATTCATTTATAATGCCGATATCAGATAATTTTGGTGTTTTAAACTTAATAGTGTATCCTCACATGTTCATAACTCATAATAACAAACTGTATGATTATAAAATGAAACCAAATTTAGGCAACATTCATAGCACCAAATTGGGTAAAAAGGATTTTATTAGGAACAGAGAAACTTAGGAGAGGCAGAGCCTCAGAGTATATAGGTTTTGAGTGGACATTTAAGGGTATCTTGATCTGGCTTAGTGAAATGAGCCCTTTTTAAGTAGGACTTTCATGAAAAATTTCAACTAAAAAAGACAAGTTTTGTTACTAAAATGGGAGACCATAAGGGAACAATGTTGCTTAGACCTAGCTTTTCTACCACTTAGCCATAACATGGTGTTGCTTATTTGTTTACTTTTATTTTTTTGGGGTATCTTTGAATTCATTACTTAAAAGAGAGAAAAATAAAAGATCAAAGTTTTTTTGTTACATAGCCACTTGTCCCTCAAACTCTAGCCAAAAAGTTTATAATAGTTCCATTTAGATGAGGATCAATCAACCATGTGAAATTGGTCAAATACTCTATGTTAAATTATTACAAAATTATCTTATTCACATGTACATGTGTTCTTTTAGACTTCTTGTAGATTAATCAACTATGGAGCTTGAGAACTTGAGTTCACAAATTTTTAATTAATAATCATTTCAATGATCAATAATAAACTATTATTTTATATTAAGTAATGAGTTTTTATATAATAAGTGAAAAATAACATGATGCATTATTGTAATTATTATATACTTATCCGCTGTTAGATTCAGATTATTAAACGAAATATGTTAAAAATAGTGGGTCACTATTTTCATTAGTAACATTTAACCACCTGAGCAACCATATGATTTGACCAACAATGAAGTTGGGCTATTCGACAAAAATAAAAGAACGTCGAACCCATATGAAATTTTATCATGAACAGATTGTAACCCACATTAATACTTCCGCACGATAACTCTACCATAGGCGATCTTGTTACAAGAATAACTTCCGGTATGCTTGTTACATTGGATTCTTGTTAATATATTTTTTTGAAGTGAGAATCTTTTTTCCTTTGGTGTGATAAGCACATTCTTGTTTCCCATTTCTATCTTGAAAAAAATATAGTTTCTAATTTTCAATGATTCTCTTCTTTTAGCTAGATGTGTTGTGTTGCCTGAGTAGCACATGTATGTCACGTGTCCATCACATGACATGCATGCAATATTATCCTCCTAAATTTGATAGTTATTGTTCGGCACTAATAACTTTATTTATATTAGGATAAATTATGTATATAGTTCTGAACAAATACGCTGAAATTATGTAAGAGATGTATACTCTCCCTCCATAAACTTTTAGTAACTATACTAATAGTTTTATTTTATCAAATATCGTACGAATAGTTCTTGATCACTAATGATATAAAAAAAATTCGTTCATGCAGAGTTATGAGTCAATTTCGTGGCTTTGGATCAAGTGTTGAATGATGTTGACTTTCTTTGACCAAACATTGACTATCTATGACCATCATTGACCAACAACTATTGCCCCCCTTCTAAAATAGGCTTATAACTTATTATGCAATTTTGGTAAACGCTTGGTTCAAAACTTTTTCAGTAATTTTGACATGTCATTTTCGTATCAGCTAAAGCCGATGATTATATTTATCACATAAGCATACATTAACCAAAAAATTGCACTTTTAGCGTTCAAAACTTATTTATACAAAATTTGACATGATAAATTTATTTGTATATCTAATAAAATTTAAGTATGAAAAACATACATGTATCAAATTAAGTTAATTCTCTTTGTTATGACAAATAATCTACTTTGCATTTTGCATTCACTTTTCAATTGATTCTCATGCATATAGTATCCAAAAACTTTTAAGAGTTAAAAACAAATTAATCGCTGTGATTGTGGGCCAATTGGTCAAAGGGTGTGTGACAATAATTGTAAATTGTTTGTTCCCACTCATTTTTTATTTTTATTTTTACTAATCACCATATCATTAATATCAAAAGGTGACAAATCTAAGTAACATGAGATGTCTAGTGTCCACCCACATAAATACAAAGCTATTTCCCCTATAAATGCAAGCACCTACATGTGATTTCCAGCATATATAGCCCAACACCAATATTTTCTACTCCTCCTTTATATATAAAGACCCCAAATGGCTTCTTGTCTTAACATGCACACCACCACAGATTCACAATCTGCATCATCATCCATGGCCAGAATCTCCTTCTCCAGTGACTTTCTTGACACCCAACAACAAGCCACCAAGCATGACTACAGAGAAGCACCAGTGTCCTCTGATTTTGAGTTCTCTGTCACAAACAACACAACCTTGACCATCAACAACACTACTAGTACTACTCATGCTGATGAGATCTTCTTCAAGGGCATGTTGATGCCTCTGAAAGATGATTGTGCCGGTCGGGTTCGGAAGATCATGACTCTGAGAGATGAGCTGATGGCTGGTGATGATGATGATGAAGATGGTGATGGTGATCTTGAGTTTGGTCATGGTGTGTTGCCTCAGCTGCCCAAGATTTGTGGGAGGTGGAGGGAGAGGTTGGGGCTGAGGAGGCCTCAGGTTTTTGTGTCCAAGAAAGGAGATGATCATGAGAAGAGAGATGGGTTTGTTGATGAGGACAAGAAAGGAGATGTGTTTGTTCTTGGGGATGCCATTTTTGACAAGAAGACTCTTAAGGTAAGATTTCTTGAAAATATAGACAATATTTGCTAGACTTCAATTTAAGTTAATTAGTAAGTTTCTCAATGAGAAAAAAGAATCTCAGTAACTAAACAATGACCAATAAGGTGATGTCACATCATCGATTAACATTTATACCCGCCCGGATCTATCTATCTCTGTCTCTTGGCTGAGAATCTCAGCCAATTAATTATGGCTGAGATTTCTTGCACTCTTTCTTGAAAATGTTCATTCTAGTGACTATTTGAGATAAATGGTTAATTGGATTAGGGTAAAATTGAGGTGTTTCGGTTTATTTAAGGTCGGGTAAGTCAAATGCTCAAAACGAATTAGTTTTGAACACGTAGTTGAATAGTACATCAGAATTACATAATATGAAGAATCAATCGTAATATTCTTTTTTACCACTTATTCAAAACTAAGTTATTTGAGGAGTTGACTTACCTGATTTTAGGTAAATTAACTCAACTTCTTTTTTCCATTGAATTAAGGGGCGACTGATAAACATGATATTTAATCTCGTTTGAAATAGTTTCTGATAATCGACTTCCTATTTTGTGAATGTGAATCTGTTGTCGATAGTAAGAGTAAAATTGGTATTTTAGAAAATGTATGATAGATCATTTGCCGTGCACTTCACGGCATATATTGTTTAAAACTAAATATAATCAGAGTAAGATGTGTATTAGTTGACTGATATAACTTTATATCAGTTGCAACTTAACCAAACCAATGAGGTGATGACACCTCATTAAATTTCACTTCTACCCACCCAAGTGAATTTATGGGAGCGGAGCGACCCGTCCGGATCCATGATTATAAATGAGGTCTCATCATCTCATTAGTGCAACTGATATAAAATTATATCAATCAGTTGATGCCCATATCAATTGAAAATATTGTGAATTGTTGATTGCCCATATCAATTGAAAATATTGTGAATTGTATGAGGTATATCTATATGCAATTTACCCTAAATTAGGTTGTAATTTGAAATAAAAATATCATTAAAATCCACTACAATATTGAAGCAAATCTTGTTGTTTACTACTAAATAGAAATCTTGTTGATTTTGTAACATGGTGAATTTATCAAAGTCTTAATTGGGTTTGTTGTTGGATGCAGGAAGCATGTGAATGAGCTGTGGGAGGTAAAATAAGCATTTCCATGATATTTTCTATGGTTGGTTGGATCTGTTTTCTCAATATTTTAAATTTTATGCTAATTGATTTTAACAAGAATAGATAAATAGAGAGATTTGACTAAAATTAAATGTTGTACTTGGCTGTTCCTGTTCTGTACAAATGTTTGTAATTGAGTTTTGGTCTCAAGTATTTTATTATTCATCATTCATTTTCATGTTATTTGTGTTGATTGATACCAAAAATGGATACAATTGGTAGTACTAGAGTTGACAATTTGTACACAAGTCGTGTTAAAGGTTTGCACGAAAGTAGATTGTATTGCACAACCCAACATAAACACGACACAAATATTGTGCAGAACGATTGAAAAACCAAACATGTTCAACACAGTACCTAAATGAGCAGTGTAAACATGATACGATTGAAACACATACTTACAATTATACCTTTAAGTGTGTTGTGTACGCGTCACACAAGAGTAATTAATTGTGTGGAAGTTCAACACAACACGATTACAATATATGTGAATCCAAACACGTTAATTTCGTATTGTGTTCATCTATGAACTCATCTTCTAAGGACAACCTAACAGACAGAAAACAAAAACAATCCAAAACATCAAAATTGTCCAAGAGTTCATGACATTGTGAAAATATCCAAAAGTATTGAAAATATGTGACACTTTGAACCATAAGTTAGTGCCTAGGTGCACTCGTGGAATCATTCCCGGCGCATGAAATGCAATTGATACTGCATTATCGAGCATTAACGAAAACAGAGGAAAATGAAGCTCAACAGTATATACACAACACGCTGCAACTTTATACATTAATGAAGCTTTAACAAACAAGAAAAAGACTGTATCCTTTGCTAGGCAAATTGTGTAAATTCTAATCTGTACAAAAACTCTAAGCACCATTGGATATTTACACTTTTGTACAAAACTTACCGTCTTTTGACGGGAAAGAATCAGTTTGATGTTTTTTTTTACTGTACATCTGCAATCAATCAACAAGTAGATTCAGCTAATCAGTTTTAAAAGTTAGCATTTTCAAGTTTCAAAATTTATACAATTATCACTCTCTACATGTAATATACTACCCACTAACTTGAACAATTGTCACTTCGTTTCCTAGAGTTTCCGTATCAAAATATATTAAAACAAAATCTGCTGTTCTGTACAAGAGGCTTGACTCACATTATACATGGGTGCATTCACAGTGGCGAGGCTCATCAGTTACGGCATCTTCTGGTGTGGAGAACGTGAGTGTTGATCCTCTGCATAATAGTTGAGTAACAATTTATAAATGTAGAAGGCGCAAGAGAATTTTACACGTATAAAAGTGGAAGATACGATACTTGATATTAACTGCATCGTTGTATCTATTCATGAGGCCGAGCAGGACCCAAATATTTATCCATGGACTCTTTCTTACGTTCAGGATCAAGGCTGCAAGAGTAATTACCATAGGGTTTCACAAATACATTTTGATTTATCAGAGCAAGTGAAATAATGTGAAAAAGATAGAACTGACCTATTTCTGAACCCGAGAAGAGTATAGTGTGCAGCGCTCATACAAGCAGAAGCAGGAGCTATAGCAGCCGCAGGAACTCCTCGAACAGCCGTTGCCAAAGCAGATCCAGCACTAGCTCCACGATAGTATCTTTTTAATGGAGTTCGAACCAAAGCAGATGCAGTTTTACCCAGGCCATCACTAAGACTTTCATACGCCTATTAAATCAAGTTTATTAGTACTTGGAAGAATCACCATAGACATACTACTTTTCATAGCAGACGATAACTGAAAAACCTAAAAATGATGAACATGCATGTGTATATGTATATGTATGCGTGTACAGACAAAATTATGAACATATAATAACAGCCCTTTACTTGGAGCATTGGAATATTCACCTGTTGAAGACCTTGTTGGGCGTCTTTGGGTTGATTCGATCTTACATTTGTCTTCGTCCTGCTACGAACATTCCACGGTATAGAAGGTGGAATTGTAGCAAGAATATATTCTGCCTGAAGTAAAATGTCATGAGCCCCTGCCGCCAGATGTACCCCAAGCCCAACAGCTTCAAGTGAAATACTTCTAAGGAATGCAATAGTACCTAGAGACAAAGTTGCTTTGTTGTAGTCACACATCTAAAAGTACAGTTACATAAGTGAAAAGGACAGGAAAATGAAACTCCAAAACAGATTAGATAATTGGATAAGCTTTTCCTTGTGCAACTAAAGCTACTGATACATGCAACTTGTTCAACTATCAGGAAAAAAAAAAGATCTAGAAAGATGGTGAAATCTAAAAGATAATCCTAACACGTGCTTTTTTTTACAAATTATTGAGTAAATCCATGAAAATCCTCTTTGCTGAAGAATCTATTTCTCAAATTAAATGATGTTCATATACATACAAAAAATTCATCAATGCAAACATGAACTTAGAGAAGTCAACTCTGACCAAACAAATAGTGTCTCAGTTACAGTTTACCTCTTTGCATTCCCTTAAGTAATCTGCCATCCCTCCGGTAGCTCTCAACTGGTAACGTAACCAGCTTTGCGGCACCAGCCCCTACAGCAACCAATGACCGGATAGTAGGAAGGCCTTGCAACACTTTATGAATCTACAAATATATTAAAATGAATACTCAATACCTTGCAAAAGAACAAATAGAATCTTAACATCCTCCGAATGTATAGTAAATGTATAGAATACCTGATTCTGAGAAATATCTTCCAACCACTCCCCTATGATTGTTTCACATACACTGCTCCAGCCATAGATTCCAACAGCATTTACATGTTTGAGTTGTAGCTCAACACCCTATATCAAAAGTTAGTTAACAGTACATCAGAATATTACTTTCACCATTCCTAAGCAAGCATATTTTTGTACAAAGTTATTTTTAGAAACTGAAATAGTCTATAGTAGGCTGATTGAATGATAATTTTAAAAGGATGAGAAAAAAGAATTTGCCAGGGGAAAATTTGTAATAATGTAATATGATGACATTACCAAATAATTAGTTTCCACGTCATCTATTAGAGCGTAATATTTATAATCTATACATACCATAAAAGCTGAATAAAGAGTTCGATAAAGACCAAAACTTTAACAAGGTTAAATGAACAGAGTATTTACCTTCCAAGGAACAAGGTTAACAAGTTCCACATACTTCCCTCCTCCTAGTGCTGCTAGATCAACACGACGGGGACTGTAGTCAACCCGAACAAGAACAGGCCATATATCAAACTTCTGAAAGAAAAAAATAAGTTTTGCTGTGAATAGATCTGTCTCGACCCAAACGAAAGAAAGAGCCTAAGGGAGGGAAGGAAGACATATTTTCACAATCAATAAGCAAGGAAGAAGAAAGGAAAGACAATCAATTGAATAATGGCTTTTCATTTGTCAAGTTAGGCCTGACAACTAAGTGTAACAATTTATTTTTTATCCAATAACAGATCGAATTTAATATTAGTATGGCCAGAATGCATCTCATGCAAAAAAAAAAAGCAGTGAGCAACTCTAAATGCAAGTTGAAACTAAAGAAAGACCAGTGGAAAAGATCCAAGAAGAGTTGAGAAAAAAATTGCTACAAAAAAATAAATTCAATATATCTTGCCTGAAAATAAGGAAGCAAGGCTTCTTCAGCAATAGCATGCCCAACGATGGTATTTTTCGCTGGCGACAAAGATGAGTCACATGAATCCTGGTTATAATCTAGAGACTGGTCAGCCGGCAAGCTTGTAGGCCCAAAAAAGCTGATGAGAAAATCGAGTTGGGACTGATGAAGATGCAATAATATTGGAAGCAAAGCAATGCGCAACCTGAAAGAAAAATGAAAAAAATTAGCATCCAGGTAGGACTACACTTCGTTTGATCACTCATCACCGTATGTCCCTTCATCCATTAATCCTAACAAGTTTCACCGCATGCCAATTATGAGTTGAAACAGAAACAAAAGATATAAGCAAACATTATTAATACCTATATTCCTCCAGAGGAGTTAGAGGATCTGGTCTGACAGCTTCTAAGTCAAACCTGAGCCATTTTGAAGAGGATTCTCTAGGATGATCTCTTGAAGGATAATACCCTAGCACCTTTCAGTTGCAAAAATATATAATTCAAATATCATCTCTGAAAAGAAAGGTAAAACTTATTTGAGGAGCAGAATTTCACTTACCAGTTTCCAAGGTGCATCTATGCTCTTGTCATACAAATGAATATCTTTGACTGAGAGAGAAAGCTTAGATGCACATATTCCACCGACTGGAAAAACATCATACTTGCACTCCATCCCAGATAATGCAAGTTCTAGGCAAATAGCTGAATCCCTTCCACGAATATTAGTAGCATGCTCACTATTCTTTGTAGACTTGTGCCAATCAGAACCAGCATACATTCGCCATCTCACATTAATGTTCTTAAGAAGTAAACGTCCATTGGCCTTTGCGAAGTCCTCATGCCTTGTATGGTCTACAGAAGGTTGCATATCTTCAACAAATTGTTTCAAGCTAGTATGATCACTTGCTTTAGAAATATGGTTCTCTACTATTCTGACCGAGGAATCCCCATACCATCCACTATCTCTTCTTCCAAGTTCTCCACTCCCCACATTCCGAGATTTGCATTCATTAAAATCAGATGATGAAGGTTTGCCAATGGAAATTCCTGACAATGGGCGTAATTCAGGTAAACAATAGCCTTCAATTAGTTCCGGAAAGCTACCTATCTGGGCAGAGGAAGTTCGATTATCTTCCAACCCTATAGCGGGTACTGACCCATCAAAAGATAGTTCAGGAGAGAATATTTCAGGACTGTCAATACCCATGTATGCCTCTCCAAGAAAGGCTTCATCAACTAGCATATGAAGCTGGGATTCAGAAGTATCATTTCGGCAGGTCTGCTTTCCACCTACATGAAATGCATCTTCACATATCTCATCCATCAAACCAACAACACTAGATGTACCTTTCACATCTACAGAAGCATGCACTTCAGAAGTTGCTGGAAAAGTACCACTACTCAAGTTCTTAGTTTCATCGTAAGAACTGTTTGCCTGCTGAGCATTATTCCACCTAGTCTGCAAGTGGACAAGTGTTTCCTCCAAATCAGGAGCAAACAACTGTTGAACTTGACCAGCCAAACGAATCAGACCGGATGTTGTGTCATGGCAAGTCTCAACTTCAATGTGAGATTTAGAAAGCTCTAACTCCCATAAAAGGTTACCTTTACCATTAACTCTCAGAATTGCTTCCAAATGCGCCTCACGGGCAACTTTAGCAAAGCCAATCCTGCGAAGATGTTCAACACTGTAGATGCCACCAAGATTCTCATGCTCTGACACTTCACAAAGAAGAAGCCCCAGATCTTGCATTCCAATATTGTAATCATTTTGAAAAGAATCTACCATGGTTGTATTTGTTAGATTCAAGGAAGATGCAGCTAAGAGACAAGCTACACACTGCTTGCAAGTTTCTTCTTTGGTGCTACCTGTGCAACCATTCTCAGAATCAATAACTTCATCACCGACCACAAAATTCTTTACATGGGGCTCATAACTCAAACCAATATCAACCAAATTAAGATTAAATGAAGCTCCGCCTGATGCATTTAGATCCCCCTTCTGCGAACTATTATAAGCTGCTTGATCAACTTCGGCAGATGATAAATTGAAAAAAGAAACAATTTCATTCACCCAATCCAAACGGCCACCTACAGCAACAATTGTACCACATCTAACAGTTACAGAGGTAAAAGCATGGGCACTTTCTGGGTCCCATAGGTGTACAATATCAGAACCAGCCAGCCTTGAAGATAATGCATTTGAACCATCTCCATCACCACGATTCATAGTAGAATTGCTACATGAGATGAGAAGAAATTCATCTGATACCCCCGTTATTGATCCCCACAATTGGCCTTCACCATGGGCTAACCAAAAAAAGCTGGCATCTCTAATTCCTCCTATGTTCGAGACAGAAAGCAATTCAAACTTCTCAACTTTTAGCTTCAGATGATTCCATGATCCAGGAAGTTCACTCTGTATTGAACTTTTTACATTCTCCTTGGCATTGAGGTTGATTAAAATCTCCACAGAGTCACATTCCACAAAGATTGATGTTTGCGGTACACAAAATTCTTCCTTAATATCATCAACTGCATCAAGGCTTCCACGTGAAAACCCATTAATAATCTGATCTAGAAGACCGTGTAAGCACTTATATTGGGAACAGCCTAGATTGATGGTGATTGGAGAAAGACAAACGTGAATGAAGAATGCAGAGCTCAGAATCATCTCCTGTCGACTTCGGTTGTATAAATCTTCCAAAACTTTTAAACTTGTAACAGAAGCAAACTCATAATCTTTTCCAACAAATTTGCGACTGCTCTTCGACTCTTTTAAAGTAGCCAAAACCTTAGCTTTCTTAGCTATCCAAGGACCAGTCACAGTACCCTCTTGCCAAAGCATACTGATGACGGAGAGACCACCCATTCTATTGGTAACAGAAAGAACATTCTGAGCAAAAAAAATCTGCCTATTCACACCACAGGACTTTATTCCAAACCCATCTCTACTTACGGATGTTACTAAGTAAATGTCAACATTACCAACATTTAAATGAAGAGCTCGTGTGGCAGTTGAAGAATATCCTTTCTGTGACTTCACATCTGAAATGGGACTAGCATCTCGACCTATTTCCTTTTTTAAAGTTGGTGAAGAGAAATCTAGAGCAATGAATTGATCCCACAGTGAGTAGCCGCTGAAATCTTCACTGCTTTTAAAAGGAAAACATAGTATCACCCTTGCATCAGGGACTGTTATGTTACCTTGCAGACTTTTTGATGGAGATGAGGTTGTCACACAAAGTCTAGAACCTCTTTCAGTGCTCTCACGAGATGATATATGCTTCTCATTCAAGGCTTCAGATGGAAAATTATTTTTTGTACTCTCATCAACATATTTTCCAATTTCTTTCAAAAGAATCACCAGCAAATCTATCAACTGGAAGTTCACCCAGAAAAGGAATGGAGGCAATTTCAATGCAAATGACGTTGTCCCTGATAAACTACCATCTCCAGAATTTGAGCTCACAGTGAACTCACAATGAGTGACACCTGAAGTCCTAAGCAATGGGATTTTCACTACATCGCCGAATGAAAAATCTGCAGCATCCAAGCCTTTTGGTTCAATCAAATCAAGATCCTCAGCAAATGAGGCAAAGGGTGGGAGAGCAGCTTGAACTTGAGCTTGAAGAGATTCCATAAGAACATTTTTATGTCGAGTATTGTCACTATGATTTCCTTCTTTTAAGTAGTCTGTGGCATTAATGTACTTCACTGTTCCAACAAACTTTATATCTTTAGGACATACCTGTTGACCTTACCAAATGTTTTGTGTTAGCATAAAAGGTTGTCATGCACAAGAACATCAATAGACCTGAGAGTATACAAAAGGAAAAATATCCTCAAGCACAACTATTACCTGCAAAGAAAGAACCATGTTTCCAAATTCTGCACCCAGATAATGAACTTTTGGACCTCTATAATTCTGATCACCCCTCATCTGGCAAAAATGCTCCTGCTTCTCATCATGTAAAGAAAACACTACAGTAATCCCAGCAATGGTTGCTTTGAGATTGGTTTCAACGTGCTGCTGTTCTGTAGACAAGAAAATAATGATTTCACTAACAATATTGAGATCCACACACAGAGAAAGCATGCAAAGAGAGCTGCATGATATCTATGCACATTATTTACAAGAATAGACTTCAGTCAGTATAGCGAGGATGTTCTCCATATAGTCATCCGTAAAATATATAGTCATCTATGACCTTGGGCAGGTAAATCCATTCGGTATCAACAAATTAAGCCATTTCAATGCCCGTGTAAGAAAGTAACCAGTGTATTGCTAGTCAAGCACATGTCTTACATGAGAACAAAATGCGGAAGAACTTTAACATGAACACTTGCAAGTTTCTAAGGTAAAAACCAACAAAGTAGGAAGTCCAAACAAAAAAGATTTACATAGACTCGAGTCATGTCAATAACTTTGAAGATTTTAGACTATATAATATAAGATAATAACTACAATGGACACAAATTTCTTATTTTAGCTAAAAGAAGAGAATGTTAAAGATATGATTATTTGCTATAATGAATATCATTGTACACTTCTGTATGTGTCTATCACTTCTTCGTATTATCTAATAAACTTTTACTTTACAAACCAAAAACACAGGAAAAGAGAGAATGTGAAGAAACATACATACCAGAGGGAATGTGCAAAGATCCAGAAGCAAGGTTGGACGCAGCAGTTATTGCACTAAAAACAGAGCAAGTCCAGTTCCACATCCCACTGCTACCTAAAGCTGATTGGGAATTCCTCAACTCATCAAAACATTCAAAAAACTGGTCCACACTGCACAATCAAAAGCCATGCCATACTAAGTCAATGTAGGCCTTATTTGCTGTTGAATACATGGCTCACACTGAAAATTTAAACAACAAATGCTAGCAGACATAAATATCTAATTTCTACTCTACATATTTGCAGTGCTTTTCATTAGTTTGGTGGAATGATATACAGAACCATTAGTGAAAATAGAGAGAAAGGAATTGAAAAAAAAAAACAGCATGTAAGAATAATTTTGATTCTCATTGCAGCTTGGTAACTCTGTTAAAAACTTGTA
This sequence comes from Pelargonium myrrhifolium, assembly GCA_036897405.1. Lineage (NCBI taxonomy): Eukaryota > Viridiplantae > Streptophyta > Magnoliopsida > Geraniales > Geraniaceae > Pelargonium > Pelargonium myrrhifolium. Next base: position 2,610 of record JAYMTK010001293.1, on the reverse strand, counting down.
AAAGGAAGATTAGTGCAATATTCTAAATGTGACAAAAGGAGAAAACTAATTGAGGACGTATATCAGGAAAATTTAATTATATTATTATATCAAACCTCATATTGTCTAGAAGTATATATATGCATCACAATTTTTTTCCTTTCTATTTTTACCTTTTTTATTTTTTAAGGGTAGACTGGAAAAACTTGACAGTTAAAAAATAAAGGAAATTTAATGTTTATCCAATAAAGTCTATGGTGAGAGTTAACAGCCAATTTGTAATTAGAATATTGCAAGCAAAAAAGTAGATACTTACCTCGCCCCAAAATCAAGTTCTTTTCCATTACCATCTTTCTGGACATCAGATGGCACCCAATCAGATATAAGATGTGACCCAGGTATCATAGTTTCAGTCACTGATTCTTGTCCCGTCAAAGAAGAGAATTTAACGGAAAAATTATCAGACATTGGTGCCACCTTATCAGTAGCACTGAAGGCAGAACCCAGGGTTGATGAATTGCAGCGAGAAATTGAGCTAGAGTCCACAGAATCTTTTGGCTTGTTATGCATATGACTCCTGCTACCATTATCTAAATTCTTATAGGTTTCCCATGAAAGTAAAAACCAGTTAATTGTGTTTGGTTGTAATCTTAACTCCAAAGGATCAATATGAACATCTGCATCCACTTTGCGAATGTCTAAGGAACCATTCTTCCAAGGTATACTTAACCTCATATTTCCTGAAAATCCACCTTTTTTCCCGGTTAAGATTGGAGTAGTAGCATTTGATGGGCAGCAACCTGAAATGAATTCACTCAATGTTGTTCCAGATACAGATGGGGAGCAAGTTTGATTGCCAACATTATCCATTTGAAGAAGTTCAAGTACAGCTCCTTGAAATTTTACAAAATTTGCTAATCGACTGATTCCCAGAAAACTCTCAGTTCTTCCATGGTCATTTAGATTAGCATCTTCAGAAACACAAGTTCCACATTCAATTTCTGGGATTCGAAGAACCAAGGTTTTGTGTCCCATCTTCTTTTCATCCAACTCTGAGTAAGGATCAAATGCAATGATCAAGTTTTTTACTCTTACATGGAAGCTTGTAAGCAACCACTTAACCATCTTCGCTACTGTCTTAACACCTTCATGAACATCCACAGAAGCTGACGTCAAAGAATTATCCACCATCTCATGCTGAAGCTTTCGTAAGTCATGGTGGATCGCATGATCACTATCTTGATTGGTACTACAATTACTGTCTCCAGGTGAAAATTTATTCCCTGAAAAGGGAGCAAGCACTAGCTCAAGTTCATCCACCTCAACCTCACAACCTCTACCCTTCCAAGGCATTTTAACTAAAAGAGAACCAATTGATCCTTCCTTAATAACCAATGATGTTGCTTCACCGAGCTGTGGAACAAATGCATTAGTCACAATAAAGCTCTGAGAAAATGAAAAATTAGAAATAAAAAGCATTCCATCCTTTTCATCAAATAAGTAAGCTTTCAACACACACCACACCCGTGGAGACTGAAAAATCTAATGTTTCACAAACCAGAGTAACACATGCAAAATACTACCTTTTCATCAAATAAGTAGTTTAAAAACCTAAGGTTTCGCGCACCAGAGTAACAAATACAATATACCACACTTTGATCATGTCAGCAACTAGTTCACAATCACTTCATATTCATATCATGAATCACATGACATTAAATATGATAAATTTATCAGCTTAACTGAGCTGATTTCAAAAATCGAGCTCAACCTAACACAAAAGCATCAATCTTATCAAGCATAACAAGCTCAAAACACAAAATTCAAGTTCCATATTCTCAATTCTCAATCCTAAAACTTCATGAACAGCTAAAGAAACGCTACCTCCTTGAAATCGCCAACCCTAAATTCAAATTACACGCACCTTATCATTGACGAAATCGACATTGAGGGCGAGATCGCAGAGCTGGAGGGTACCGTCACTGAGCTGAACGTCTAGCTGGTCAAGATCAATATCGCCCAATATGAAGTGCCCCAATTTCTTCTTAAGCAAAAACTTACAAACCCTCTTCACAGCCCACCGCGAGAACATGGCCTCCGCCGACTTGGCGATGTTCCACGGAAACATGTCTTCGGAATTGAGCTTGTACCAGCGGCGAGTGGAGCTGGAGGGGATAGAAAAATTAGGGTTTTGTTTCAAAATTAGGGTTCGGAATTGGGGATGGAGCTGGTGATGGAAGATGGTGAAGCTTCCATCAAAAGCTTAAAGAACAAAAGAATTGTTCGATTCACTGAAGAGATAAAAGGAGGAGAGAGGAATTTTGTGATGATGAGGTGTGTTCTTCTGAGTCTTCGTGTTGGATTGAAATTGAAAATTTACCTTTTTATATACGCAATAATGTTAGGGCTTTTATTTATTTATTTATTAAAATTTGTGTAGCTTGTTGGTGTCAAATACTGCTACGATGTTGATCCAATCATTTGGTTTGTGTTTGATTATGTAACGTTAAGCATAAGAATTTTAGTTCCCATTATTTTTTAAAGGGTTAATTACGCATGACACCCCTGTATTATACACGATTTGTATATGACTACCCTAAAATTTTACTCCCTCCGTCCCAAAATGAGTGT
>JAYMTK010001292.1:0-16896 GCA_036897405.1 Pelargonium myrrhifolium | reverse complement strand
CGCTCCGCTCCCCCAAATTCACTTGGGTGGGTATAAGTGATTTTAAATAAGGTGTCATCACCTCATTGGTTTTGTTAGGTTGCAACTGATATAACTTCATATCAGTCAACTGATATACATTTTACTCTAGCCAAAATACTTTGTTAGGTCAAAATATATAAACACAAATTCAATCAATTGTACATACGAATAGTTTTTATTTTTTTTATGCATCAAAATTCGGTATCAAGAAATTTGTCGCGTTTATGATATTTTTCGATTTGATCCAAATTAAAATTAATGTTATTAGGTTATGTATAATGAATCTTATTATATTTTCTAATGACATACTACCGTTATGTTGACAATACTAAAGTAATAAAAACTAAAATTAATTTTCTGCATAAAATAAAAATTAATTCTAACTTCTTATCAAGCCCAATGCATAAAATAGTGAAAATATACTCTGGCATAATACTCGTTTCATTTCTTTCTACTTCTACAAACCCAGTGTGTTGTTGTTCACGCATGAAAGATTCTTTATCTCTAGGGATTATTCAGATGCCAATGCCATGTTAAAATGAACACACTAATATCCAATACAGCAAAGCAATTCAAGCCAATCACAATCTGATCAATTGCTTGGCAATTACAAAAATACCATAACTTTTTAGTTTCTGAACATGACACATGTTATCTAGAATTAACTCATAACACAAATGAAAAGACCAGTGTGGTTTTTTTTTGTTGCTAACACCTTTTGTATTTCTCTGTTTCATAAAAGCCTAATCAATTTGTAAAACAAAGGAAACACAATTTATACATAACAAAATGACTGAGCAATAATGTTTACTACTGTGTCTATGTTGTCACCAATAGGTATGCAAGGCCTTTGAGATACTCAACGATTTCAGATCCTCCAAGCTTTGAACTTCCATAAACTCTATCAACAAAAGTTATTGGAACCTGTTGACAATTATTAAAAAAAGTCAACAATAATGTTAAGAATCAATTACATGAGCAAGTGGAACTGCCTTACACTTAAAATGTCCATTTACCAATTAGCTACTTAGAAAGATGCTACATAAAGCAAAACAAAGATTAAATTGTAGTCAATTTGAAACCAATTCAGTGTTATGAATGACGCACCATGGCGCAAGGCGCAGCGCATGGTCCTTGCCATGAACTACTTGTGGCACGGCAATTTTGAAAAGGCGCGCCTTTTTGCGCCATTTGATGAGGCGCCATATTCAAATTGGAATGTATTTTCAGTTTTTTGTTTTTATATAGTTAAAGCATTTTAAGTTATTAGGGTTATAAATTAAGGAAACAACATTTAAAATTACAAAGGGAAACAAGCATGCAGCTAATATATTCACTGCAGTGCTCTCCTTCCAGATTCCAGCCTCTAGGCAACACTTTTTGTCTTCCAAATTTTCATTTTCAAAATTTTCTTCATCCACAAATACAAGACAACAAAAACAACAGTCACTGAAGAGCTTTCCAACGTCAAAATAGCAGCCACCAACAAAGAGGACGGATATTATGATATCTAGATTTGATACTTTAATTTGGTTTTAGATCTCTAGCTTAAGAATGATGACTACTTGAAGTTAGAACTATCAATTTTATCATTTCAGTAATTTAGATGACTTCTTATTATGCTAATCTATTAAATATGCCTAGAATATATATATATATATATATATATATATATATATATATGAGCATTATTTTCAAAAGTTGCACGCCGTGCGCCATGGCTCTAGGAGAGGTTTGCGCCATTGTGCGCCGCAAATAACATTGAACCCATTGCAGTATTTTGAAATTTTACACCGTTTTGAGTGGTTCCGTGGGATTCTTTCCCATACCGTCTAACGAATAATGACAGTTACAAAACTAGAATTTTTAGCAGCATGTAAGGTTCAAACTATAAGTGGTATGGTGTAGAAAAATGAAACTACAAATTAAGAAAGACATTAAGTGCCATCCAGGAACATACTAACTAAATGATGAAACCAAAGTTAAGCAAGTAAAATCTACAAGTAGTGAAACACATAATTTAGTCTGCATACCTTTCAACAGTTGAAGTTATTTGGACATTATAACACTTGGGCAATTTGTAACATTCTTGACAGTCCATATGCTTTTTCTATTTTATATCTTGTTATCCAAGGGTGAAAATATAATATAGGTTGTGATATTCTTCATAAAAATAAAGATCTTTCTTAAATCAGTTCTAAACTTGAATTCCAGACTGGATAACCTCTCGGAAACCCGATTAACTGCCAAAACACAAAAAATACCCTAACATAAAACTATGAAAATAACATACACCGTCAATTGAAATGCTTATGAGCACACAAAAAAACTTAAAACACTCCTATCAGCAATCAAGTTAGCATGTGTTATCATCAAACTTGCAGTCTCTTCAATTTTTATCATTAGCACAAAAAGAAAAATATAACCGTACCTCTTCAATTTTAAGGCCTTTCCTAGAAGCTCGAACAATCATCTCCATTTGAAAGACATATCCCTTACTGACACAAGAGCTGATGACTTGCTCAAGCACTGATTTCTTATATAGCCTTCAAACAGCAAAGAAAATTTCAGTTTTGAAATCACCTATGAAAGAAATGAATTATTTTCAATAAAAATCAATTCATACCGGAAAGATCCAGTCAAATCTGATACACCAGGCCACAAAAGAGTTTGTGCAAGAACATTAGCTCCCCTACTTGTCAGTTTGCGCATGAGATTCCATCCATGTACGCCACCATCTTTAACATAGCGAGTTCCAGTTACTATATCCGCATTGGTCTCCATTTGTTTCCTAATAAAGATATCAGAAAAGTAAGGCCAAACAAGAATTCAAGAAACTAGGCATTTTAAGTAGGAAGAAAATTCACTGGAATTTTTCTTACTTGATGAAGCTTGGCAAGTACTTTGGCTGCAAAATGGAAACAAAATGTATCAGGTTTAAGAACTCGAAACCAAATGACAAACATGAGAGATCAGCATGGTTAATGGATTCTAAAAACCAAATAAACAACTCAGCCATGTATAACCACTAAACATGCAGAAGACCCACAGAATATCACATGGGACTACTGATGTCAGCCCACACCTAAATGTCAATTAGATGGTCTTGAACATGAGAAATGTGAATCTTCAATAAAAAGTATATTTTTTCTTTTGCTTTTAACTTAAATTTATATGAATGTGAAAGATAAAATGGTCTAATGAAAATTCACACACTAGACTTTTCCACAGAGCTAAGATACACAAAGACAATATTCTTAATTGTAAACAAGTAGGAAAACCAGAAGATCAACAACAAAGTCTAAATAATTGTTCTAATATCAGTGAAGCACTTACATGGTGTGATAGATCAGCATCCATGATTACAACAAAGTTGCCAGACGCATGCTTCAAACCATGAGAGTAAGCAGTTCCTGAAATTGAATTGCATCAAATTGAAGTTCCTAAAGTTATATTATGAAGGAAAAGCATAATCACATACCTAGCCCCATCTTCCTAGGCCTAGCTCTCAATAGCTGCATTTTTGTGGAGGAGAAAAGTAGGGTTTATGACAAGCCAAAAAAAATATCAGCATTCGGCAAGCCCCAAAAGAACTTAATCACAGATCCCAGTTATGAACAATACTTACAATGCGATCTTCACCATATACTTGCTGCAGCTGCCTTATGACTTCTTGAGTTCCATCTGGACTCCCATCATCAACGATGATTATTTCAAAATCAAAACCCCTGAACCAGGCAGCAAAGAGGTATATCGTTTCACTTACAGTATTCCAAATGATCATACAAGGTCTATCAAATGCAAGATGGCACAGTATCAGTATGTATACATGCATGAAAAGGGGGAGAATGTATTTACTTGAGAGAGAAAACCCCCCCCCCCCAAAAAAAAAAAAAAAAAAAAGTACAGTTCCCAACAACAGGAAACAGAATTGTGAACATCAACGTCCTGAAAGTGGCTACTGAAAACATCCAAACATCAACAGAACAGAACGTGTTTCCAACTGAATTGTCACACCACAACCAAAATGCTTATTATACCATAATATCCTATCTAACATAGAGGAAAGCTTCCTAGCAAAAGCAATATCAAATACTCTTGTTCCTTCAAAGACTACTTTTTTCTTTCATCTTCAGGCCTCCATAATGAAAGAACAGACTAAGTCAAACACAAATAACAAGCAATTACACCATCTCCAGTCTCACCTTACAACAAGGACGACAAAATAGCTTTGATCTAAAACCAGTTTGCATGAATCCCCAGTACATCAACAGCCATGTTGGCTAGTTCAATTGACAATTCCAGTATTCCTTTTATTAATTTTTACTACTGAAATTGTTATAAAATGAAAAAGAGAAATTTAGCATGCCCAATGATTTCTCCTAGTGATATTTCGGTCAAGAGAGATGCGATTCATTCTATATTTAACTGAAACAAGCTTCACGATCCATGGACATAAGTGGAAGAAAAAACGGAGAAATCGAAGAAAATTGACTGAAAATGAGATCGCAAAAGAATAGAGACGATCGCAGAGCAAAAAGAGAAGCAGGAGAGAGAGAGATACCGGAGGTGCTTGAAGACGAGGTAGACAATAAGGGCAATGTTGATACGCTCGTTGTAGGTTGGGACAATTATACTGTATTTGTTATTCTCCTTCCTGTGATCGTCCTCCTCCACCATTTCTTCGCTTTCCTACAGAACTGAAACGCGAACACAGAGCTTCTGCAGCAAGCCAAGGACGGACGGAGAAACCAGACTGCTCTGCTTAAGATTCACAATTCAGATTTCAGCAACTCAATGTGCTACTTTCTTCTCCTTTGACTTCCTTTCCTTCGCTTAATGGGCTTCACAGAGTTGCCCAGATTGCTCTATATTTCAGACCTGGGCTTTTTCTCCATATCATATTGGGCCACCCAATGAAACCGATCTAAATAAAAATATAAAAAATCATTTAAATAATGCAACAACAGACCAGAAGAGCGAAATCAGCAGAGCTGGATTGATTTTTGGGGTTAGCTAGGGTTTTACAGAGGAAGAAAGAGAGAGCAACGGAAGGGAAGAGCCATGAGCAGGAGCTTGGGAATACCAGTGAAGCTACTACATGAGGCTTCTGGGCACATCGTCACTGTAGAGTTGAAGAGTGGAGAGCTATACAGAGGCAGCATGATCGAGTGTGAAGACAACTGGAACTGCCAGCTCGAGAACATCACCTACACTGCCAAGGTAATAACTTTTATCCTTTTTTTGTACTGCTTCATTTCTTTGTGTTTTCATCTTGTGCTATTTTTGGAACCCTAGATTAGTGCTGGAACTAGAATTAGTGTTCTGCTGGATCTGATGAATTTGATTTTGAAGTAGTGTAATTCTGATAAGAACCCTAAGTTGGACATTGGTTGTCTGTCAAAACCCTGTGTGGTAAGAGTTGGACGAGAAGTTTAGCTAGTGGAGAAAGAAAAGAAGTTTGATTTTGTTTTTCAACTCATTTGCATAGTGTTTTCATTAAGAGTGCACAATATTGACTTTGTGAATTTCTCTTTCTTGTTAATTTCTACTCCCTATGATGTGGTATTTCATAGTATCTCATTTGAGATTTTATTGTGCTTGTTATGGATGTGTGCACTAGGCAGATTGCCCACAATTAGGAAACTATATGATGTAATGATGCTGTACTTGTTTTATGAGATTGTAATTGGGATGGAATTGTTTATTAGATGGGACTGTAATGCATAATTGCTTATCTTAATGCCAAAAAAAAAAGTTATTTGATTGGTGTTTTATTTTCTGTTTTGGCAGTTGTTGATTTTCATTTATCAAAACCTTTCTTCTCCTTCTCTTTGTAAAGGGAGATAATGATATCCTTTTATAAGTTTCTGATTATCAGTTGGATCCTAAAGAGGCGTTGCTGTTTCAGCTGAAATAAATAATGTCTTATCTATTTTAATCCATCTCCACTTTCCATTATTAATTTACTTTGCTTGGCTCTTCTGCAGGATGGGAAGGTCTCACAGCTTGAGCATGTCTTCATTCGAGGCAGCAAAGTCAGGTAGCGTAACTATATGTCTTGGATTACTCAATATTCTTTGTGTTATTTTCTAATAACAGTCTTTGGCAACAACCTCAAATTTTGACAGATTTATGGTCATACCAGACATGTTGAAGAATGCTCCAATGTTCAAGCGTTTGGATGCTAGGATCAAGGTACCTTTTGTGTTAAAGTTATCAGATTTGTGCACTTCCCCAACTCAACTTTTTCTGACTCTTGTTTTTTGACTTAATGAAGGGGAAGAGCTCGTCTCTTGGAGTTGGCAGGGGTAGAGCTGTTGCAATGCGGGCAAGAGTAAGTTTCCCTACATTGTTTGTAATTTAGCTAGACTGTTTTTTGCTACAGCATTTTGGAAAAGTATGATTCAGAACATAATAATTTACTGCATGGCATCTCAGGGAAACATAATGTATATGGAGTATAATTTTAGCAAAATAGGGGGTGCATAGTAGTTCAGTTATGCTATTTTAGATAATTTGAATTTATATTCCAAGAAGACTGAGAGACCAAAGAGTGACGAGGATGGTACTAGAAATAAGATTTGTGAAGGGTAGTTAAAGTGCAACAAGAACTTCGGAGTTTTTTGTGTTATTGGGTAGATCAGCAGATGTATGACCAGATATGTTGTATGACACTGACTTTTGGGCTCCAAAGAGTCTACAAAGCCTTAAAATAGGGGCAGCAGAGATGAAAATGCTTGGGTTGTTGTGTGGTAGCACCAGAAAGGATGAAAATGAGACTTTTCGATGAGAAGTTGGGGTATTGCCAGTTGAAGATAAGGTATGGAAGAATCATTTAAGATGGCTCATGTAGAGTGTAAAGAAATTAGTGATCTTGTGATGAAATGTTAGAGAATTCAGTTGGGAGATACTAAAAGGGATAGGGGTAAACCTCAGTTAACATGAAAGTAGTGAGGAAAGACGTGGGAACACTTGACTTATCTCATTAGATAGGATAGAGTGGACGAGGAGAATACAAGCAGAAAATCCCAAGAAGTTTTGCTAAAAGATAGTAGCCAACCCCAACAATGTTTGGGAAATTGCTTGGTTGTTGCTGTCAGTTTAAGGATTCGTGCAGAAAGTAACTTCAAAGAAGCATGCTATCAGAGCTTAATAATTTGACCTGTGCATGTCTCTCAAATAAACATGTTTTTGTAACTTTAAAGAAACATGCTTAGTTAACTTAAATATAACGTGCATGTCCCATTTTGTGAACTAGCACCTAATGTTGGTGTTTTTGTCAGACTGCATTTGAAGTTCTTTGTTTTGCTTGACTAGCTATGCATAACGTGTTTTTTATGGAGGGAATTTGACCAATTCTTAATTCTATTCCGTGCAGGCTCAGGCTGCTGGCCGTGGAACAACACCTGGTAGGGGTGGAGCACCAGTTCGCAGGTGATCTGCTCACAAGATAGTTTTTATTCTGTACTCCCCAAAGCGTTGGCATTCCTGACCAGTTACAAAGTGGCATCTTCTGTTAAGATCCTTGCTCTTGACAAGTTAAAAGTTCCCACATATTTGGGAGAAGTGGGAAAAGATCTTCCTTATCTGGATCTTGATGTACATTCTCTTTGAATGCATGTATTGGGATAGCAGATTCGTACTTAATTTCTTTGACCTTAATGTGCGGTTAGCTTTTCAGATGATTTGTGCTATATTATGCGACTAGGAAGCTATTTTTAATTCCAGCCCTCAGTCAGAACTCAGAAGTGGCCGTTATTTTCTTCATTTCATCTTTCTTGGTGCAAGGGTAAATATGGGCCTTCTTTTATTACAACATGCAAGAAAACAGTTTTTAAATACCGAGCATTTTACCTTTAAAAACAGGTGCATATCTGCAAAATGCATATGATATCTAGAGTCTTTTGACAAGGCCTAACTACCGTATATGAGCAAAGTAATGAAAGAACATCTGACAATATTTGATCAAAAATTATTCCATGTAAGATTAAGTTCTAAAGAGCAGGTGGGATCTATCTCTACAGAACAAGTTTATTGGGCTGTGCATAAATCAAATGAAATCAGAGACAATGCCCCAGACACATCTTTCTATTTTGATAATCTAAAGCAAATTAGTGGAAGTAGCCGTAAAGTTCGAGGAAGCAAATGCAGAAGTTTTTAGGGTTGGAAGCATCTGTCGTTGGTCCTGTAAGAACAACCCTAAAGAATCGGAATGGAAGCAAGGCATTAGGTCCAACAATTGGCCAAGATGCAAATTGACCTGGCTTACACATTGTTTGGTCATCGTTGTGTACTCGCAAGTTTGTCCAAGTTCTTCCATCCAGAGATCCCTGAGATTTGAAAATGAAGAATAGGTTAAACCCATAGTAAACTCAAGAGCTCAACAAAAAGAATATGCTGGAGATCATTTTCACCTGAAGATTCCAGAATCTTATGTAGGCACGTGACCCATCCTGCCTCAAGGTGTAGTAGTTGCACATAAGCTGCATTGATTTATCAAGGGTAATGCATTAGAATTAGAAGGTTATTTCCAAAGAAAAGCAGACCTATTGATATAACACAATTCGTGTCCATTTCATGATTCTATTTAGTGTGAACTATAATGATTTGCTATGTTACAATGAATTTACAGTTCACCTGATGATCTAGGCCAAGATCAACCATCCACCATGCACAGTTATGTCCATCTTCCATTCGAGGCCCAGCAAAAGATGTTCCCTGATACAGGCAACTCAATTTAGTTGGGACGAATACGAGTTAAAAAATAAACTTTGGCAAGAGTATAAACCCATCATACCTGGTATGTTCTTGAAACCAAAGCCTTAGGATCAGTATGCCGTGAAGTGGGACTGCTGGCGGTAATAGTAATTCTCTGAAACATGAAATTTAGAAGGATGATAAGCTGTACTATAAATGGATCCACTAGCCTATGATTACCTCAAAAAATAAATAAATAAAAATTGAGGACTCACCTTGGCTAGAACAGGATTAACCCAAGGATGTTCCCCATATGATGTGCCTGCATGGTATAGAACTCCGTTGCTGTCCCCATCACATATGTAAAGAAGCTCTTTATAACTAGATCGCCTATGTTGAAATCGTACTCTGCAAAGGCAAAACTATGCTAGGTGATTTTTCTATCATCATGTTTCATGAAAAATGGTTTAAGAAAAATCACGCTCATTCTAGCACAAATTCCCACTCGTGTAACAATTTTATAATAGGAACATAGAATTTGGATAAAGAAAATGATGTAGAGATCAAATAAGCTTATAAATCCAACACCATGTACTCTCAATATGAGAAGTGCTCCACTGACCGCAATTCCCACAAGAAAGAATGTATACACAATGTCTACCGTTTCTCTGCTTAATGAAACAACTTTCACCCACTTGGTAAGAACCTTTGCCCAGGAGCATTGTCAAAATTTTAAAGTGGATAGAGAGGCTGCACTTAGCTAAATTATCATGTTTTACTTCCAGTTAAGAATGAGAAGTTTCTTTTTCTTCGGCAGGGGCAAGGAAAGAGAAAATGATGCTAACAACTGTACATATACTGCTACTAGGAGACTGCCGGTGAGAAGATGCATAGCAAATTAGCAATCCCATGCATTTAAACAAGACTAGTTGGCTAACTTGACCTTTGCATGTAACTGTCAGGTTCCAATTCTGTTCCCTTATGCTTTACTTTCAAAGAAAACCATTAGCATAAAGACAATTACTTACGTATGGTCATTTTTTGGCATTGTTAATCCTGAATTTTTATGATAACTGATGGCCTCCTTCACCTGAGACATTAACATATGAATATATTAATAATCAAGAATATCTCTATATATGCATTCCTTGGAACTTCAATCTTTGAAAATAAATGTATAACTCACAAGATTCTCAAAGATAGGCATTTGATCACTTAGACTGCTCTTCTCCAACTGCAAGACCGTTATAAAAATACCATTCTCAGGCTAGGTGATAAAAATAATTATTCTTACAATGGCATGTTAATCTTTATATCCAAGACCGACATACCTTTTCAAGCAAGGTATATGGCAGTAACGGAAATCGTACGAATGGCAACAAGTTTTTAATTGACTGAAGCCGTTCACCGAAAAGGAGTTCAGGACTTGAACACATTAACCACTGGTCTACCATTTCCCACCCACACAGTTCCTGGGCTTTCATGCACCACATTAAGATTGCATTGAGAACTCTTTCTTCAGACGTTACTGTCAAATCAGGATGCTGCAAAACCACATTATCTGTTATAGAATTGGTCGCAAAGGATTTTTATAAATCATCATTATGCATTTGAAAGTTCTAGAAGAGTGTACGAAGCACTAGCTCAATCTTCTTGTAGGGGAGGAAGGTGTTCTACATCTACGCTGGACTAAGAACTTAGGTTTAAGAGTTGGGGTAACTTCATATCTAAACTTCATCAAATGATAAAGTCCAATTCCCATCACAAGAAAATCTGGCAGTCCAACCCCATACTTATGCAAGGTAAGGTACTTCACTGTCTTTCTCAACTCTATATGAAACTCCACATATATGATCTATCCATTCAAGCGAAAAAAACAGATTGGGTATGATGTGCCAATTATGGAACACATCACATTCTCACTGAGTCAACCAAGGATCTAAATATTTGCATCCGATAAGCTATACCAAACCTTGAGTCAACAATCGATCTAAAGACAAGTAAGCCAATTCAGAGGTGTGACCCACCTGAATGATATTGCTAAAAGTTGCCTCATCTAACAAGATGAATTCAGTTGTTGCAGTTGTGCAATAGTCGAAGTGCATTGAAAATTTTCTCTCACATGTTTCTTCAATAAGTTTACATGATGGAATTGATGAAACCGCTTGGAGAATTGGACAAACTGAATCCTGCAACAAAGTTCAACAGTTAGCTTCAAAAGCAACAGCCAATTACTTTGCCAAAACTGTCTGCTTCGTCGTCCATTTAAACTTGTGCATAATAGAAAAACTCTTGTTGTATGACCATCTTCCCCTAGAAGAACTCCATCCCTGCATATAATGTGTACACAAGAGGTATCAATATCTTATAATTCATTATCTTAGAAGGGATCTCTTCTTTTGTTTCAGAAGTCCGAGACCGCAACTCACTTCTCCCTTCTTTTAATTCTAGTCATACAAGTAGCATACTGTAGAAAGACAGATTTTAAATATAGTTATAGCTAATATTGCAAGAATTTAATAGTGTGGCAAATAAGGATAAACCAAACTACCTCCAAGAGGCACTCTAAGAGCAATTTGCAGCATTCCTGGTGAAGAAGAGTGACTCCAAATTGATCGGCTAATAAAAGAAGCTGGAGTAACAAGGTACCATTATCCATGGTATCTTGTGTATCGAGTTCCCCGCTATACATAATTTTGAGCATGGCCTTGAATGCTTCTGGCGATACATCCCTTAAACAAACCTCAGAAGAAGTGCTTTCACTCATTCCATTTGTGAACATCTGGCAATGCAAGTAGTTCTTTCAAGAGCAGTTCAAATACATTGGAAAAATAAAATGTACTATATAATATAAATCCTGAAACAAGCTTATACTTGCAATATTTTATTCAGAGCAACAATACTTGTCCAAAACATTCCAGAAGAAAATTTTCAAAAATATAATTTTGTATTATAGAGCTTTTTCTTTCCTTTTATTGTGCCGATGCTAAATCTTTTGAAGGTTGAATTATGCTATGTCAAACTCATTGTAAGATTTCCTAACACATGATATTGGTGGGACGCAGTCACAAACTAAGGAATAATATATGAAAGTGGCTCACCTTTGCAAATGGAACACTCCATAAACTGAGAATAATTTTGTGTGGCTGAGCAACAAGACCATGACCCTCGACATAGATGTTTATGTCACTGTACTTTCCAGTTAAATGTAACTGGTGGAGCCTTTGTAGATTGATGGGGAGTCCAGAGGGGAAGACCATACAAGAATGAGGTCTGGAACTTGGATACGTTAACTCCACATTCTTACCCGAGTCAAATAACTTCTTGTTCAGTTTGAAACGTTCCATAGCTTCCTCACATTGCTTCACCAACAGCATCATTTCAAATTGTAAACCCAGAGCCTTCAAGGAACCAAGTTGTGACTCTGGAATCTGTACATAAAATAGAAACAAGGATTAGGATAATGAACTTCAAGCCTCCATCAATATCTTATAAAATAATACATCATTATAAAAATGCACTGACCAATGAACACTTTTTGATCCATCAAGTGTAATACGATATTGTGGAAACAATTTGGATGATGTTTAAGAATTAGCCACATGAGACTAACACACTAGCAGGTTCTCCTAAGTTCAGAAATGATTTGATGAGATCAGATAGCTATTTGGATGGTTAGTTCATCCATAAGCTATTATCGATAAGACTGCAGATGAAACCAGAGAAAAATAACACAACATCTACAGGCTATTTTGGTTATAGATGTTCAAGATGTTTCTTTCCTGTTACTAAACAATGCCAAGCTGTTTACTGCTACTAAACTGATCATCCCTTGCTTAAAGGGTAAAGAGTTGTATCCTTATCAATTGTAATGTTTGAACATCAAAAAGAAAAGCACAACTGTTACTCAAGAAAATCTTAAGAAAGAGTACAAAAAAAGAAAAAGAAAAAGAACTTCTTGCTGTGAATTGATTGAAGAGAATGGGAATAGCAAGTACCTGTGTCTTGCCAGTGTAGATGTATTGAAGAAGAGAATAAAGAACTGGATATGACACATCCGGAAGCTGGATAACATCTTCATCTGACAGACTCAAACAGAAATTCCCAGACGCCCACAAGATAACCTTGTGAGCAGGCAAAAGTCTTCCCTCCTCGCCAACGATGAAATACATATCTGATAACTCCCAACTCTCAAGGAAATTTTCAAGTCCCCATTTTTCATAGCCTGAGTCATCATCTTCAAATTCCTCCTCACCATCCTCCTCCCTTCTGTATTCTCCAAAATCAACATGCTTCCACATGGAGATGTAGTTCTGCGTCAATGGCCATACATTAACATTTCTATACCCAACATGTTTATCCCAACTACTGAGCCCAACATACCGAACATTGCACTTCGGACTCGAATCCAGCCACTGGAACACAAGATTCTGAAAAGGGTATCTCCCTTTACCAACACTAATCAACCCATCATATATGCTAATCCAATACCCCTGAAACGCTGAAGAACAACAAAGCCCAACACCCTCTGCATCGACTACAGTTTTCCCGTCCACCTCAATTTTCAATCTCCGGTTCTTGTGACTACCAATTATCACAGTATAGTGTGGACTATTATCCCATTTATAATGATAGTGTTGGCTGCCCACGTTTTCCCGGAACACAACTGTAACATCATTGTGAGCAAAAGCTTCAAAAGCCACACAACCCCTCCCAGCTTCTTGAAACTTCAAATCATTCCCCCAAGCACACTCAAAAGGTGCCACCGTGAGGAACTTCTTCTCCTTCCCCTGAATCATCTCTCCTCTCTGAAAACCAGTATCCCTTTTCGCTCAACTAAGATCAACCATATACATATAACTACATAAGCTCTTGACAGACTAATATAGCCACCTTGCCTATTTTGGAGAACCAAGAAGATGTCATAAATGTCAACTCCATAAATCATACAAGTTGGACCTGGACCCCAAAAAAATCTGATCCTTGAACAAAATTCAATAACATTCCAAAACAAATGATAAATTTAGGTTTTAAACCGCAAGTAGAAATATTTGACTGTTCAAATATCACCATCTCAGAGCAACCTGGAAAATGCTAGAAAATACACCCACCACTTGACACAAAATCTAACCCTACGCCCACTAGAAACCATAAATTTCAATGAGAAACTCGCTATCAATCCTACACCACATTCTTATCCAAGTGCACAATAAAAAATCTAAGAAAAGCACAATCAAAACACATGACAAAAACGTCATAAAAACAAAAGAATCAGTTGAGGAGAAAAACCCACCTCAAAAATTCATGGAATTCGAGGGGAAAAAAGAAATTGAGATGGTTGCCAGCTCAAACATTCATGGAACCGTCCTGTCACTGAATCAGACAACGGAACATGAAACGCAGATATTTTCGATCAATTCGACAATCACAGCCACAACGAAAGCGAAAAGAGTAAACGCTATGTATAAACCGAGGAAATCAAATTACGAATCCACTCTCTTTCAGATTATTTTGTTTGGTTCTGAATTTGAGCGTGGAACAGAGCTCCTAGATATTGTTCAGCCTCCATAAGGGGACCCACAGTCAATTTATTTTCTTTTCTGATAAATAAAAACATTTACATCCTCCTAGTAAAAAAAAATGGATTTAGAAAATGTATGTTTTTATCCAAAATAGGCTATAGCAATTAGCAAAACAGTGTGTGTGGTCAAAATTCTCAGAAATTTCTACTGCACAAGTTTAAAAGCAGAAACTAAAAATAGAGTTGGGAAATAATGATAGAATTAATTTTAGAAAAAAATTCAAACCAATTGGATATCTTACATGATTATGGATGAAGAATTAATCTTGATTTAAATTTTTATACTAATAATATGTAAATTCAAAAAAATAAAAGTTTATACAGTAATTTATTTATCAAATAGAATAGTGAAATTCGATTACTCCAATTACATAATTTTGTGAGTTAGCTTAGTGGATATTAAATTGTGGTATTTATATTTGTTTTGTTTCTAAAATTGAATGGCAGAATATTTAGAAAAATGCAGCAAAATTTCTAATAATAGAATTTTCCCGCCGTTGCGAACCGTCTTATATCAGATTCAGAAGTAAAAGGATAAAGCTGCTGCGTTGGGTCAAGCGTGGCAGTGACTCCATTTTTCTTGTCCTTATCAATAATCATATGGAGCTAAAAACAAATCATCCCAAGGAGTGCATAGCTCACCGACTCCTACTGGTTAAATTAATTTATAAGCTTAGTTGAAGCTTGATCAGCAAATCCGTTGTAGTCTAGTTGGTTAGGATACTCGGCTCTCACCCGAGAGACCCGGGTTCAAGTCCCGGCAACGGAAATTTTGTTTTATGTTTTGTTTTTTTTTGAAAAAATGAATATTTTATGTTTTGTTTTATGTTTTGTTTTTTTGAAAAAATGAATAAATTTCGTTGAAATAGCTATTCAACGGAATCCAAGAAGAATTAAAAATCTAGTTAATTCTATACTTCAAGTTGGACAAAGCGCTCAATTTTACCGGTATTGAAACTCCAAATCTTTCAAGGCTATAATGCCTTATCCAGAGCAACTAATCTATCCTCCCAACAAGGTGAAGTTGGTCTACCCTGTCGCACCAAAACTACCGGTGATTTCCGACTCACGCCATCTCTAAATGTAGATCATGACAAATTCTAACCATTCATCCACGACAATGATAAAGATGTACGTGTCATAGGATGTCAACCCTAAACCCACGTGATTATACCAGTCAAACCTTTCGATCCTCTGTCTCATGTACATCCTCCTCCTCTACCTCTTCTTCACCCTCCACATCCATAGCCGTCACACTACACCAGTGCCGAATAGATTACCGCTGCCTCGGTCTTTTGCAGACGAGAACCCCTACTCTACTCCCTTTATCTCTCTTTTCCTTTTATTCTGCAGTCTCGTTGCATCGCCGCCAGACCGTTCCTAGCAACAACGCCGTCTTACCCACTCCACGTCGAAACCAATTGTTCTGCCACCCTCTCTGTGAGCCAGCCGCACAACGGTTCTTCGAGCAGCACTGAGAATTTGCTAACGCCGCCCAACCTCCGAGAATCACATTCGTTCGCCTACTTGCCGCTGAACTCTGGTCTATCGCCGCCACACCCTTTCGTTACTCCCCTAAATGACTAAACCCTTATAACATTGTACACCCTGCTCCTTTCTCCCTCAAGATTGTCGGCCAACGAGACCAACGCCACTAATCTTCCGTCAAGACCCTCGAAACCCTAATGCCTTTAACCTTTTAACTCCTATTACCAATAGTTATTTATTTTATTTTTCATGTAATGTTTTGTTTGAACTAACTAATATATGAAAATGGGGCTGATATAATTTGGACGTTCCATCTCTTAAACGCGCATTGTTAAAGGATAAATAGGAGTAAAAGGCTTGGGTTCCATATTTTTTCTCGTCAAAGCTATTTGCGTCGTCAGACTCCATAGGTGGCCCTGTGTGAGTGAAAGTAAGGAGAGAAGGGGTTGGCGGTTCGTGTATATGGCGTGAGGGGGGTCTGAGTTGTGTACGGATCTGAGGAGGGAACGAGTTACTGACGACGGTTGTGGGGAGTGCCATCCGACGGGGGTTTCGGCTTAGTCGGAAGAAGGCGGCGGATATGGACGGAGGGGCTTTAGCGGAAGGATCGGGGCTGTGGGGTTTGGGTTTACGCTAGAGAACTGCAGTGGGTTTTGTGTTCATAGTGGCGTATGGTTTTGGCGGGGCGGCAACGTGCTAGGTTGGGTGGGGCAGATCTGGGTCGGAGATCGTCGGAGAGTAGATTGGCATCAGGGTTTTATTCCCACCAAGAGCAACAAGGTGGGGGGCGCTGCCGGAGTCAGTTTGGACCAAATGAGAAGTCGAGATCCATTGTAGGAGTAAGAGGCGACCGCTACTAGTACTAGGTGGTGTCGGTATTCAAGAGGATAAGATCGGGGTAATAGAGGAAGATGTTATTGAGGAGATACCGGGTGACCATCCCAGGGTGGGGTCGAAAGTGGTTGAAGTGTAGTGATTGGGAGGGTGGGTATGAGATGGCTTCCCGATAACCCGAAGCCCAAATGCTAGTGGAGGTAGAGAGCTCGTCATGGTCTACATTTAGAGGTGGCGTGGGTCGGAGGAATCGGGGGTATTGGTATGACAGG
>JAYMTK010001291.1:0-16897 GCA_036897405.1 Pelargonium myrrhifolium | reverse complement strand
AATAATAAAAAACAAAAAAAAAAAAAAAAAAAAAAAAAAAAGACTCTTAGGACATAATGATTTGACAAATGATTACTGATCAGGGAATTAATAACAGCAATAGTGAAACACCAATTAATTATTGGAAATATGAGTCACCTTAACAGCAGAGAGTACAACCGCACAATTTGCATGTTGTAACCTTGGGGTAACTCGCTCCACTATGTTCTCTGCTTCACGAGCATCAGCTGCCTTGTACTTAGAAAGAGCATCCAAAATGAAAACTTGACCCCACCTGAATATGGTTGAAGATAAGATCATAATAACAAATTACTAAAAGAGACACCATCATTAGATTAGGAACCAGCCATCCCCATTCACATTACCTCAAATTAGTTCATTTCCATTGCCTTCAAAGAGGAGAGTAATGGGATTCTCATTCCTAAGTGATTACATACCCTTAAGCCAAAAGTTACTTTAAACACATAAACTAATTTGAGGGAGATTCCTATTCCTAGATTATGATTGCCTTCAAAATTTCTACACTAACAACTACACAAGTCTACACAAAATATTATGAGAATTGACATAGCCTAAACCATGAGCACAAATTCCAAACCACTACCGGCTAAGACATACACTTGAGGACACTCTTTTTCCGTAAAAATGGATAGAAGTATACTAAAAAAAGGCGACTTAGTGTAGGAGGCTCCCTCCATTATGGGATCTTAGGAGTGTCATTTATGGATAAAAAGTGAATACTAGGAAGAGGGAAAAAAGGAAGGGGATGCTCAGATGCATCCAATGCAGATTGTCATGTTCAACATATAAATTATGAACCAGAAGTGAACATTTTCTAAATTATTATATATAAAACAAACAAATAAATAAATAACATGAATGATATGAAAACTTACTCTGTGCATTCATTTAGAGCAGTGAGGAGCTTTGAGAGAGTGTGATTTGTAAGCTCGAAGACAGGAATGGGGCTATTATCTTGAATCTCTGCAAGAGCTGCCACAGCATTGGCCACAACCATCGGATTGTTGTCAGAAATCAAATCCCTGAGAGAATCCAGGAAACCCCTATCCTCAACTAACTCGGCATTTATATCATAAAGTTTAGCAACACATATAGCAGCTGTCTTGCGAACATAAGGATCGTCATCCTGTCAGTTAAAAAATAAGATAATATGGTAAACTGTTTGAGTAAAAATTACAAGAAAGTAACCGAATAATGTTGACATATATTATGGACACCGTAATGCTAATAAAGTATTACATTGCAGCTGAAACTTAACAGAAATTCCAACAGTAACACATATGTATAATATAGTTGCCAAAATCAACCTTAAGGCACCTCTGCAGGGGATCACATAAATATTCTGTAATTTTATCAACACGAATGCATCCCATTGTCCGTACAGCCAAAGCACGGATTAAAGGATTTGGGTCCTGTGAATCCTGGACGAGCATTCAAAAATAAAAGAATTACTATTGAATCATAACTTTTTTATTTTATTTTACAGAAACATGAAACACATAACTAAAATTCTTTGAAAAAAAGAGGATAGTGCATGAGCTCATTTAATGCAAACTAATCTTTATCAGAAATTCATCATATCCTCCAGGACTAACATAGCACTGCTTTTTGGCTGGTCTGTAGTCATGACTCATGAGCAATGATGCTCTACTTCATCCATAACACAGACATTGACTATCTAATATTTGCAAAGAATTTGAAAAATATATACTGATTTTTTAAAACATCTGAGATATTGACAGAACATTGATGAATAACAAACATTAAAGGTAGCACACTCACCAAATCCAATTGTTTAATGATCAGAGTATTTAAATGGTTATCAGAATAATATAGCAGAAATCAGCTCTTCCAAACACATTGAGGAACAAAAAGTAAGGCCCATACAGTTTTGTAAACTTTCAACTTTGCTTCACACGCAAAAAAAGAAATGTAAGATAATTCATGAATCAACTATGAATTCAATTCTTGGTCTTATCACTTTTAGTTTCTTTTCCCTTTATCAGCTAGAAGGGGGAATGAATGCCAGGTTAAATATATAAAGCAAAATAAAGTTATAGGTTTTGTTATTTACCTTACCTTTACAAATGTATTTACTGCAAGGATTGCTAGATCTGGCTGGGTCTTAGCATAATTAATTAGGTACAAATAAACAAGCTTTTTTAGCTCCAAATTTTCTGTTTGCATGCAATTCACTACATCTGTGAACAGTGAAGAAACATCCTTCCCAACTGTCATTGCAGCAATAACTTTTTTAACAGCATCTTTTCTCTTATCCTGCATAACATATGAAAGATATCTGTTTCAGAAGGCAATGGAATACAAAATATAATTCAAAAAAAAAGAAGAAGAAATATAATGATACTGTCAGCTTTGAAATGAAGGGTAAAAAAATACAAACTTTTAATATAATATGAACCCAATTTTAATGGGCTAGAAAGGATTAGTGGGCATGGCATTCAATAGCTCATGGAAAACCATCTAATATAAAGTTACTTGCTTCCATATAGTAATTCTGTAATTAAGGATGAACAAAATACTAATGCCTTCTAATATGGCATGAAAGCATATAAGTGCTTGTCAAAATCAGTGTAACATAACAAGTATCAGTCTTCAGTCCATAGCATCAAGGCCACGTTTCTATTTTCTTCAGACCCTGATTCTCTCCATATGCTGAGACTATAATATTATGGTTTCAGGGAACTATAAATTTGTTTCCACAACCTCAACATGCCACCTCAATTACTTCCAATATGAGCTTTCACGTCCAAAGAATGTCAACAGCACCCCAATGTATATAAACACACTAGAAAAAATTAATTCATAAATGCTAGAGATACAGCATAAAACCCGATACCCCTACGAATCCACAATCACTCTTTATAGTTAATACAATTTAGGCACAGGCAAGGAATGGCACAAATTTTCAGCATCCAAATTTAAGAATTTCACGACGACTTATCACTTATCAGTAACCAAACGGAACATAATGAAAGTATATTCAAATGGCAAACCACGGTGGAACCGATAGATCTGCAAGCAACGCTTCAGAATGAAGAAAAAATAAGATAATGCAATGAACAAAAAGCCTACAGATCCAAATGAGAGAGTTACGATCAAAATCATATAAGCATGTAATCGTATGCAAAGAGAGTGATGAGACCTTGTACTGAGAATTGAGCTCCTCCTTGAGCTCGGGAATTTCACCCTTCTTGGTGCTGGAGAAGTACTTGGAGTCTTGGCCACTCATTTCTCTGGTTCGCCTCTTCCCCTGAAGACGATGAACGAGAAGATCCTCCAACGGCCAATGTGAAAACAGAGACAGAAAATGTGCTCTGCAGTGGCGAGCTCGTAAATGGGAATATAGGATCAGTGAACGAGACGGTTTACTAGAGCCGATTACCGAACGGGAAATGATTTCTGCAAGTCCAATATGATTTGATAGCCCAGGCCCAGCGTAGATGGTCCATTTTAGTTTGGAATATCTGGCCCAGTTTCATCAATTTTTGGGCCCCTAGTTCCATAAACAAAACCGCAATAAAACATTTTTGATGTAATTTTGGGATTGGTACCCAATTCTAGTGAGCACCGTTGGTTAATTTTGTTGTAGTAGTGGAATGGTCGCCGCAGCAAAATGTGCATCCTGCCGCAACAACACATGTAGTTTGTTGTGGTTTGATTCGCTCGTCTCACTTGTTCTTATAATCTCGCTTGTTTAATCATTTTTACTTACTTTGCATTTCAAGAAGAAAAAAAGGTCACTCTTCGAGACCTCAAGGAAGACTAACTTGGACCTTTGAGTCTCATTAGCTCATTTAGAGCCCTCTTGCCTATCTGAAGCTCGCCAAGACCTCTCGTCCCTCTTTCAAGGCACCCCAGAGCTTGCCACTTCGAGACTAAGAGTAATATGAGTATCAGTTGACTGATATAATTTTATATCAGTTGCACTAGTAAGTTGATGACACCTCACTTAAAATCATGGTATAAGTGAAATTTAATGAGGTGTCATCACCTTATTGGCTTGGTTAAGTTGCAACTGATATAAAGCTATATCAGTCAACTGATACACAATTGTTAGGGCGAGGAAATTATTGAATTATATGATATTAGAAAGAGAAAAAAGAAAAAGAAAAAACGTCTCGTTCAAATGTGCATATAATTGGAATATTCTGGAAGATTCTCCCTACATATCACTGCTCATAATTTTTTTTTTGTTTTGAATATATTGCATTTAGCTGTTATTTCTTACTTGTGGCTTTTTTTTACCGACTTCATGATTCCACAAGCTTAAGATTAAATTTTCAAGTTTTCTAATAGTGCTATAAGATTGAAGTTGAACTCAAGAAAACATATTTTTACTTGGAAATCCAAGTAGAGCAAAATAGAGAATGGAGGTTGTTTCTTATGGATGAGCTATAGGTAACCCAATCAGTTTTTTTTTAATACAGACCAGTGGCGAAATCCTGTCTCGCAACGGCACGGTACCTCGTATTATATAGAGGACCGTTGTTCAGGAGTGAGAGTGGTCTTTTACACCCTACCACAAAAGGTGCGTGCAATGGGGATTGATCCTAGAACCTTCCCACTTACACAGTTGGATTTACCAACTGTGCCACAGCTTAGTGGCTAGGTAATCCAATCAGTTCATGATCATCAACCCTCTAAACCTCAAGATTCCGTGACATTGTGTGCACTATGGGATAACACATCCATCCATGCCTTCTAATGCATGTAGTTCCTGATTTATGGTGCTACTAGATTGTCCTTGACATCTTTTGCTTATCAAACCTCTCTTCAAGTTCCAAAACCATCTTTTGCTTATGTTGTTTTGTGTCTCCTGATCATTTGCACAATGTGTAGCCCTGTTGAGAGGACTAAAATTATTGATGATTTCAAAAGTTAAGGAGTTCATACCATTTTGCTCTTCAGTAGTTACATTGAGACTTGGAGCATGACTTTAATACTTATTTTGATCATATTGGCAAGACTTGTCAACCTCATAAGGGGAAAATTTATGGACTCAGTGTAACAAGTATTGGTAATTATGGGCAATTTTGGTTGATAAACATGTGAGCACCTTTTGAGACAGTATTTGCACACCAAAGGTGGTTGTTGTCTTCTTGAGGATATAATTTTCTTCATGTTTTTTTTTTCCACTTGATTTGAGGGATTTGTGCCTAAAGCTGTAAGGATAAAGCTTGTTTATCATCTTATCTAATATGAGTAGTACATTTGGATCATTTTATGCCCAGCTTTCCAAAAAGAAGTCTCTGTTTCTGATATGAACGTCTCTAAACACCACCAACTTATTTCAACAAGAGTGATTTCATGTTATATTGTGAAAATTTTCTGAGGGTAAAAAATAAAATAAAAATAAATGGAAGACTGTAACCTGGCCAAACCATCCATCCTTGTTTCTTCATAGCTTGATTTCTATAATCATGATCATCCCTATTCCCTATTTAACTCATATTTAAATTTGTGGTGTAAAACAAAATTATGAAGTGCCCATGTCCACCTGAGTTTGACAGGAGAGGCTTTGAGCTCCATTCAATAATATCAACTACTTGAGTAATTAATTTGTTTATGTTAGTCAAAGTAAGGATAACTTTATTTTCTTCCCCTTTTACTATGTTTTTATTTTTGAGCAATTATTTGAGTTTGATCATTGCACACTAAAAGAGAGGTAAATTGTGACAAGATGAATTATATGTTGAAAAATTACCAAAAATTGGTCTAATCTTGAATTTGAAAATGAAGCTCAAGATGCTGAGAGAGACAGAAAGAAGATTTGAACTAAAATTGTCACTAACACTAACATGAAGTTGGTGAGAGACCCCACAGTCCCACAAAACACTTTAGGGAGCTTTGGTGATCATTGATGTCTTTTACAGATTCTTCTTCAATTTCACAGCAAGTGCAAGTGCAAGGACCTAAGCCTAGCTATGAACACTCACTCTACCAATTTGACTGCTTTCTCAGACATTCCTTGTGCTCTTCTTTCTTTGGTGTCATATATTTACAAATTGCTCTCTCTCTCTGCTTTGCTTTTCTTTGTCACTTGTGATTGCCACTTCACACAAATGGACTCATTGCACCTTTTGGCTAGAGAGAAAAAGAAGTTGAAGAAAAGCTACTCTTCCCAGCAAGGCAAAGCCATAAAGATTCACTTGATCAAAAAAACAAATATTAGATTTGAGATTGAGACCCATTACTTGCAAATTACAATTGTTATTAGCAATTAGCTTGACAAACACATCACTCCTATTGCCAAGTGGAGGACACAATCACAATAAACTAATATTTAGCAGTAAAGATGGACCGAGTGAGTGCTAAGAGAACCCTTTTTGGTTTAGTCAACCACAAGCCACCACCCCCATGTCCATGGCACCATGGCAGTTTAAAATCCTACCTCATAACACCTACATATTACTATAGAGGGAATCATGTAATTGCCTGTGGTTAAAATACTCTACGCGTCGCAAAATAAGTGTTATAATTTCGATTTTAAGAGTAATTAAAAAGAAGTTAGTTAAAATTTGTTTGTCTCGTCTTTTTGTCTACTTCAAAAGTCTGTAGAGATAAAATATTTGTTGGAGTAAATGAATGAAGATAAAATGTTTTTAAAGAACAAAAGTTTTATTTGGTAAGCAAAATTTGGAAGGAGGTTAAAAAGAAATTATAGAAAATTAAATTGTTTGGTAAAATTATTTGAGGGTATGAATATAATTATATATTTAATTACTAAACTGATCTTAGGTATATATATTAAATATTTTTATGTAGCGTAAAAAAGTTTATATTTTATATGCAATTGATCGACCTAATCATCTTCACAGTCGACATTGTATAATTTACAAATATCATGATAAAAGTAAGGTCGATCGTCTAGCTAAATTTAAGGTCAATCCATATCACATCTAGGTCTACCAACTGAAGTTTGATCATGAAACTAGAATAGTTTACTATGTAGAGTAAAAATATGCATATCTGAATTTGAGGTCACAACCCATATCTTATTTGGGTCAATTGTATTGTGTTTTTTGCTTGGTTAACAGATTCAAAACAAACATCTCTTAACACTATGGCTTGAGTTGGAGTTATTTTCGTCATTAACCATTATCAAATTATGGGCAATTTTGGATGTGAGATTCACACATGAGCTACAAGAGCTAGCGCAAGAGCTTCAAAGTTCAAACCTCTTGTGGGGAAAGCTTCTGTCAGACCTCCGTGGACCTCTATTGTGTAGAAGTCGTTCTTCAAGTCTCCAACAACTAAACAACTTCTGGATGAATATCTATAGACATTCACTTCTGCAGAAGGTAAGCAGAGGTCTCAAACGAACACTTCGTATAATTACTTTTGAATTTTCATGAACATGTGTTCTATCAAATTTAAGAGATAATAACTGACTTATTATAAAGATGTTGATAATTCATGCTATAACTAGTTTCTTAAAATGAAAAAGAACACTCATTTTGGAAAAAAAAATACAAGACAAACCGGACACTTATTTCAATATTGAGGTAGTAATTCATAACTTGTGGCTTAATTAACCAAAAGTTTTATCAGCAGTGACATAGGGATCTTTTTCTTGTCTGCTACAACTAAAATATGTATAGAACAGAACCGGTCCACTTAGCAATCATATACCCTTCGTGCACACACACAATTAGAATATGGTTATCTGATTAATTATTGTTAAGACAATAGAACATGGAATTTTCAATTGTACCAGCAAGAACCCTTTTCTTGGACTGAACAAAAAAGCACAGCTCAGTTGACAACTTTTTTCTCATTTCTCTTCATTTTAAATACAACCCCATTTCCATCTCAGAATCTTTTGGTCTCTCCTGGAAATAATTCTCTTTCTGGGTATCTTTGGAAGAAGCCTACGGACTAATCATCTCATAATCTATAGCAGTGCAATGATAGGATGTTAGAAGTAGTTTTTTATAAACTTATTCTATAGTAAATTAAATTCTTGCTATATTGTTGCAGTCAAAAAGAGTTTTGGAATCATTGTTCCTTAAGTGCTTATGATCAATTTTAATATACATTCTTTTTTTTCTTTACTGCTCTTCCCATTAAGGACTGAGCTCTCTCTACCACAGTAAAGCACATTTTTTTTGCCTTTTCATAAGATTGAGTGATTATATATCTATCCACTGTTCATTTATGATCAGTTTGGACACCAAGAAAATAAAAAAAGAATGCAAGATTCGGTCTTTATGATGTTTAATTAGGGCCTTTTTGTGATGCTCATTGTTTCTTTCTGGGTTTCTGATAGCATTTTTGATTGAGCTTATAATATATTTTAGCCTTCTCTTGTAGCTAGCCTGTCACTCCAAGCATGGATTGGCAAATGTTGATATCTTTTTTCATAAAGAAGATGGTCAGATTATGATAATAATTGTTGTTTTTGAATTAGATGCCGATTAAGGGCTATGTTAATGTCTTCAACATCAAATTAAGCATCTCCTTTCTGGTATTAATAATTTAGTACTACTAGCAGCAGCTACATGCCTCTTCCTTGTCATGATTAAACAAAAAGCAAGTCATGAAACTTGCAATTCATGGTGCTAAAGAAATTTCAAGAAACCAATCATTTGAGATTTTCAATACGAAACAACAGGCATCGCTGCAGATATGCGATGATCCTTTGATGGATATGGACTAAAAAGATTGTATATATGTATGTCCTTGCTGTGGGGATGCCCTTACCAAACTGGGCATCTTGCTTTTCTTTAGTACAGTTCTTGCAAGAATCAAGATTCCATTATTCAATTAGCATTTCTTTGGTGCTCTTTGGAATAATATAAATCTCTTCTTTTTACTGTAATATGAGTGCTATTCAATCCTAAATCTCATAGTAATGAAACAAGAAAATGAGCAAGAACCAAGAAGACTGAAGTGGGTTTTTGTGAAAATGAAAATTGCAAGTTCTTGTGGCCAAGAACATGATTGTGAAGAAACAAAGGCTTGACAGCACTGAAAAAGTGTTTATTGCTGATACAGAAACTAATCTATTATAAAATTATAGTGTAATATAAACTATATATCCTCTGGGTTTGGAAAGTTTTTGACTGCTGTTTGATAATTGATACCTGTCTCATTGGAGATTTATTTTTTATTATCTTTTAATGCCATTATTCTTTGCTATAGCAGTCCAAAAGTGGTCTTTCCAATTTGAGGTTCCAAACATGTCTAATCAATGACAAGTGAAAAATAGTTCAGCCCAATACAACCTTATATAGTTAATGGCTTCTTAATTTATTTGACAGTTGTTTCAGGAAATATTTACCAAAGAGTTGAGCAGGAAAGAGACAAGAAAGTATATAAAGGTCATATATATTCTTAGTGGTAGAATCATTTTGATATGTTAGTTGATGGTCCATGTATCTTTGGCTGACAAGTGCTGCGTTTTGTGTGGCATAATCGATTGTTGCACTGAAAAGGGGAGAGAGTTCAGTATTGAAGAGAAGCAGGTGGTATCTGTGAACAAATTGATCATCCAGACTCTGTTTCTGAGCTAACAAAGTCAAATTGATTCTCATCCTCATTTGGAAAAAAATGCTTGCAAGTTCAAAACATGGTTGGGAACAATTCTTTCGATGTGAGATTTTTTAGCACTGCTCATGATGCGCTGACTGGAAATGAGAGATGAATTTAAGTTTAGGTTTGCACATATAAATTTAAGTCAAGAATATCATTCAACAAAAACTATTAGTAAAAGAGTTTCAAATTTGCATACCATGATTTTGAGAGTTCA
Source organism: Pelargonium myrrhifolium (assembly GCA_036897405.1). Classification (NCBI taxonomy): domain Eukaryota; kingdom Viridiplantae; phylum Streptophyta; class Magnoliopsida; order Geraniales; family Geraniaceae; genus Pelargonium; species Pelargonium myrrhifolium. The sequence continues at coordinate 7,104 of JAYMTK010001291.1, read as the reverse complement.
AGAATTGTCTTGGCATGTGATGTGAGTATGACAATTCAATAACATTTTGGGAATTGAAGAACAACACTATGAAATTTGAATAGGTGAAGTCTTCCCTCTTTTTCTTTAACAAACTTTTAAACACGAACCATACACGGGGCATCTACATGTTTTGTCTTGTGAAGATATTTGATCTACATTAATTTTCTTCTTAAACGATGAAAGATGATGAAAATTAAATTCAATTCAGCCCATGATAGATGGTGTGAACCTTTGTAGATAGTCAAATGAGCAGTTACTGCATACAAGTGGTGATAGAATCTCAAGCTTGGGAACTGGGGATATCCCACAATTCATTACAGCATAACATGGTACTCTTTAAGGTAAAAAAGAATGGGCTTAAATGCATCAAAACTCAAAGGTTATTATTATTGATTAATGATTACCATATACACAACAAGAAAAAGGGGTAAACAGTTCAACCAACTACTCTGCTAAAGCCTACTGCAAATTTTAACCTCTGTAACACATTTTTGGTGAACTTATTAAATTTCCTTCACTTTCTTTTTCTTTCTCAAAAAGGCCTAATCCTACCACAGACCCAATTTAATTGTCAATAACCATAGTACTGGAACTGGGTTTGACCATAATGGTTCATAAACTGCCCTCCTCCCAATCCCATAAATGCTCCATGACCATGCTCTTCTTCAAGCAACCCATCAAGCTGGACAAAAATGGAACTTCACATTAGTACACAAAACTAAAGTAGTAGCTGAAGCATAGTAGTTGACTTTAATTATTACTATTAATTAAAATGTTGAGAACAAAAAAGAGAGGAAAATTACCAAAAACTCATCATCTTCTTCGTCTCTAGTTGAGCATGAAGCTTTGGGAGTCTCACCGGTTTCGTCATTGCGCGCGAATCTGCCACGTATGCGGGGACGGTTGTCTGCTAGCGTTTTTCGACATGCATACTTTTGTACAAAACAGAGCAGCAGCAACAACAACAAAAAAACAGACACATTTTCAGTTTAATCGATACACGTATATGAATAAATATGTCTTATTCTTCTTCACACTCTTGTGTTAGGAAAAAGAAGAAGAAAGAGGTTCTTGAATCTTCATTAAATGAAGAAACTACCTTAATTGTCTTGTTGAAGTTCCTCTGGTTTCGCTTGGCTCTGTATTTGAGAATCCTCTCTTTCCTCTCCTCTGCACTGTATCGCCCAACTTTGAAGCTTGGATCCTCCATGAATGAGCTCTCCGCAGCCAAAGGGCTTGATAAGGACCTTTGTGTCATCTGAATTGTCCTGGTATTCTGATGAAGAAGCAAAAAATGATAAAAAAATTTCTTTTTTTAGAACACAAAATTGGGGGCTAAATATCAGGGAATGGAAAAGAGAGAAATCAGAGTGTGAGGACTGACTTGTAAGTCTCCTGTGCTGCAAACCCTCCTCAGGTGTCCAGCCAAAAAGCTGTTTTCTGGGGAGCTCATGGCTTGGTTTTGAACATTTGGAGATTCCACGACGGTATCGAATCGGGGCTGAAAGCAAAAACCAGGCTTTTCACGATCAAAGTAGTTGCTGCTGTAGCTCCTCTGCATCATCTTCGCCACATTCTCTCCGCCGCTGTAACTGTGGGGAGCGAAACTGGATTGGTCTCCAAAATCCATTTGAAAGTCTTCAGCTTTCACCTCCAAACCAGAGGAATCTCCATACCCATTGCCCAAATTGGAACCATTCGACGCAGACTGCAACTGGGTCGACTGATACAGGCTCAGATTTTCCATCTGGTAGCTCGGAGGGAGACCGGTGATTAACTGGTCCAGAAAATGGGGGTCTTCAAAAGTGGTCTCCTGGTTAGGCTTGTTGTTGGAGGCTCCTAAGAGAGCATCAATCATGGGTGAGTCTGATTCAGGGAAAGCAGAGAAATGGTCGGAGTAGAATTGCATGTCTGCATCGGAGGGAGCCATTTCTGGGCTTGAATGGAGAAACAGAGACTCATCAAACACATAGAGATCGGAAGACATTTGAAATCCAATTCTCTATCGATTGAGCTACAAAAGAACTAGGAAGAAAGAAAAAAAACAAACAAACAAATATGAAACCCTGTTTGTTCCTTCTGTTCTGTTCAAATTTATTGCTATTTTGTCCGAGCATTCGGTTTTGAAACAGCCATGACACTTGTTGCTCTGTTTTACAAGGGCTGGAGGGAACAGAGCAAGAAGACAACCGAATTCACTCGCATCAAAAAACGAACAAGGCAGAGAAAAATGAAAATGCCACTTCTCTGTTTTTCAAATAAGCCGAGACCACTCCACTACTGCAATTGCTATATAAAAAGAGAGCGCATATTTAATTTCTCCCCCATACTTTTCCATATTACACGATTCGACTACTTAATTCTTTTTATTTCTAAACTTTCCCCGTAGTTTTCCATATATTTATATTCTACGGCTTGATTCTTAGTTTCTCTTCGTACAGCCTCCCAGAAAAAAAAAGTTATTTACAAAGTTACCCCGCCGTAAATAACGTCTAAAAAGGGTCTGTTTCATGTTTGTCTGAACTTTCGAAATGGTCCTCTCCTCTCCGCTCTACAGTCTATTCTACTCTACGTCTTGTAGCCCAATTCGCGCTCCTTCTTCTTCTTCGGGTAAAGGAAGGTTGTAGAAATTGCCGCATTAGCTAAAACCATCTTCTTCTTTCTGCACCTAGAGAGATCTTTCAGAGTCGTCGTCATCGAAGCCTGATTTTGAGTTCTGTGTCCGGAGTCAACCAAATTGTACGGCCATGGGGTCGCAGGCGTATCTAGACAAGATGCAGCTCCGCCAGAACTATCGCAATTTCTGGCACACCGATCTCTCGAGCACAATTCGAGCTGACACTCCCTGTAAACCTCTCTCTCTCTCTCCCTCTCTAAATATTTATATATACACACACACATATATGTTTGTTTGGATTCTGATTGGCTGCTTTTTCTGGGTTTCATGTGTGTGCAGACTGCTGCTTCGCGTTTTGGTGGTGAGTGCTTCCGATCTGGTAGTCTGTGTTATGTTTTCAGTTGCTTGGATCTAATTTGGTTTCGTTTCCCGATTTTGCTTCTGTTTTATGGTGTATCATAATCCAATTTTCTGTTATTGGTTAGTCTGGTTCTCTAGATCTTACATGCTCTTCTGATTCGCTCATGCTGGTTGACTGGACTAGCACTGAGCCTTGACTTGGGTTGACTCTGAAAATTTCATGTTCTTGTTAAGTATGGGATGATCCATCACTTTTTAGCTCAATGAGATGATTTCTCAAAGGAGTTATGCTATAGGGGAATTTTGTTAAGATACAAAAACAATAAGAATTACATTCAATCTATTGTTATATGAGAATGTTAATTTTATGTCAGATCGTCTAGATATTGACCGTCAGATTGGAAGATGACCAACTTAATTCCAATGTTTGCAGTTCTGAGGTGTAAAGCCATCTTTTTAAAATAACAACTATAAGCCACAATTAAATGCCAGACTTAGGCACATTTTTTTTCTTCTAAACCCTAGAGTTGTTGCTTAAGTATGTTAATATTTAATTATATGGGTGCTTGTTTCTATTCTTAAATGGGTTTGATCAATGTTGCTAGCTTGTCCTTTTTCCTTTAAATGTTTGATATACATATTCAATACCTATGACTCTATCCATTTATATTGTTGAATTTGAGTTCTTTGGTTTGAACTTTTGTAATATTCGATTAGTGTTGTTTTTATATCTAACCAACGATAACTAGACATCTATAATTTATTATTGTAGCTCAAAGCAGGGCTTTAGATACTTAATGTATTGCTTGAGTTGAATCTATAGTCGAGAAATTCAGATTTGGCATCACTAGTTTGCTTAAAGTGACAAGTAAGATTAACCATTAGGATGTTTGATCATTTAATGCTTTAGAGGAGGTTTGAATCGTCCGGTGTTGCCAATGGTATTTTAGAAGCAATTTTTAATCCCTTCACGGGCATCCTTTAGGCATTGCTTTGCGGAGGTGGTAGGTGTAGCAGTGAGCCCAGTAGGGGATTTCTGGTTTACTCTAACCAGAAATTGTGCCTTTTGTGATTTGAACCTCCTGGGGATCCATCTATGGTTCACATTTTCCCTGAATGTTTTGACTCTTTATCCTTGGGGAAATAAGCCACAGTTTTGATTTGTTATTTGTTGACTCTCTCTGGTACTAATTTGAAACACTTTGAATAAACTACCAAAATGAACATACTTAATTTCATGCTTTAATTGACCCTTCTATATTACAAGTTTACAACAAGAAAATATTATGTCTTTGTTTCAGGTTTTTTTATTCTGTTAATACCATTCTTTAAATATTTTGTTTTTCCAAGTTTATGTTCCCTAATCCCTATCATATTGGCTTCTCAAAATTCCTGTTCCCTTACTAATAAGCTTGATGTATATTTGTTTTCTTGTAGTGGACCATGTGCATCATACATGCTTCGCAAAAGAGCTCTTTACAATGACATGTCAAGGTGATTTGTGCTTTAAGCTCTCTTCAAAGTTTGATATGTACTGATGTGATCTTCTGCCTGACATAGTATCATCTTGATGGTCATAGGTATGTGTGTTGTGCTGGTTATATGCCATGCAGTGGAAGGTGTGGAGAAAGTCGGTGCCCTGAATTTTGCCTTTGCACTGAGGTCAGAACTGTACTGTCCTTAAATGTATTTGTTCTTGTTTTGCTTGGTAATTTGCTGTTTTCATCTAAAAGCATATTGTTACAATAGAAACCTCATATCATTTTTTTTCAAGGATGCCCAACAGTGATTTTGCCTGAACCTCTAGAAAAGTTTGAATCCATTTTGGAACACAAAATAGAAAATTGAAAGGGAATGAGGCAGAGGGATAATAGAGGTCCCTGCTTGAGTGTGAGCTTACATTTGCACTGTGGCTGTCTGACTCGACAATTTGGTGTAGACACTGGAACCGGTACTGCTTTAATATTTATTCATTCCCCCAAAAGATAGTATTGAAGATTTTTCTAAAATGTCCAAATGTCTTTGCCCCTGTTGGTGATATTGGCCAAGTTCTCTCGTTAAGGTTTCTATCCCCAGGCTTCTTTTGACTTAACTGAATATGATTGAAACCACTCAATGCGGATCTTCTTTAGATGCAGTGTGAAGGTGGAATGGTTATGGTCATTGTTTGAGATTTTGCGACTTCTACCCGACTTTCCCCTCTTTCCCTCCCTCAGTTTGTGCATCTTCTTTTTCATCTGCTCCCTTGTGATATGCTCGAATAATTATTCTTAAACATTTTTTGTCTAGGTTAAAGATGTAGATCCTGCATTTTAGCTTTGCCAAAACAGAGATTTATAAGTTGTAACTAGGAAGAACTATTATGATCACTTTTTAACCTGTTTTATTAGCCTTGTAAGTGTGTTGCTGAATGAAAATCCAAACCATGGGCCAAATCTTACCCCACCTTTGCAGGTACTCGTGAAACAAGAAAGGGAAAATTTAGTAATGTAAACATTCTCTTCAATGATTCACTTTTTTATCACTATTTCCTTGGAAGGGTGGAAAGAAATATTTTGTCGAAGTGAGATAGCCTTGTTTGTTTTATTTGCATTCCTTCACTTTCTTATAAGTGATAATATTTTTGTGCAGGTTGTCCTTTGCTTTGGAAATTCAGTAGCCTCAACCCGCTTTATGTTGCAAGATGAATTCAACATTCAAACAACAAAATGCGATAACTGCATAATTGTACCCTCTCCCTCTCTCTCTCTCTCTCTCTCTACCCACACACTTAACAAACTCCTTTACACTTGTTGAATCATGCTGCCTATTGATAACAGGGTTTCATGTTCTGTCTCCAACAAGTAGCGTGCATATTTTCCATAGTTGCAATGATTGTTGGAAGCAGTGAAATTCAGGAGGCTTCTCAAATTCTGTCATGTTTGTCTGATATCGTGTATTGCACGTGAGGCTTTTTATCGTCTTTTACCCTTTTTTTTTTCTTATTTTGAATGTAAGAAGTTATTTCAAAACATAATACTGATTTCTTGAGGTTGATTTCATTTTGTAGGGTCTGTGCATGTATGCAGGTATGCTATTAAAATTACATAATACATAGAAAGGAAAGTTATATACTTGAAAACAAACATTTGTTGACATGCTAAAACGGTGTTATTTACAGACACAACACAAAGTTGAAATGGACAAGCGAGATGGGAAGTTTGGGCCACAACCCATGGCAGTGCCTCCTGCTCAGCAGATGTCACGCATTGATCAGCAAATTCCACCCACGGTCGGATATGGACACCCACCACCAGCATATGGACAGTCTTATGATTACCCACCTGCACCTGCTCCCCAAGCTCAAGGCTACCCGGCAACTGCTTATCCTCCTCCTGGTTACCCGCGATGATGTGGGCTTACAATCCATGTGAGTTTATTGTTGTGTTATGGACCTACATAGTTCTACCTTGGCCTAATTGGGACATGTTGGTTTCCATGTGGGCTAATGCCAGTTGCACATAGAACTAGAATTTGAACATGATTCCCAATCTTCTTTGTTCATTCTCTCGCAATTACGTTGCTTCCCTCTCTCCAGTGAATGTAGATACCAGTTGTTCAGTGTCGTCGTCTCATGTGTCACTTGTTTACACATAATGACATGTATCTAATGTCCTACTCTTTCTAGTGGTATATATGTTGAGTAGAAGCAATACGTGACTTGCTTGTTGGTTCTGAATTGATACATTTGAATTGTTGGCAGGCTTTGTCCCAATCCTCCTCTTCCTCCCATGTTGATGCCATCATGTTTATTCTATTGATCAAAGCTAAGCTCTTATCCTGATTTCCTAAACAACCTCCACGGCATGGAATGGGTTGCTGGCCTTGTCTGTATCTTAAACGTGTGACAAATAAAGGTATTTATCAAATAAAATACAAGTCCTGGAACCAACGTTACGCAATCAGTGTCAGTAGTCTGGTTTTGTATATAAAAATAAGAGCGTTCCATCAAATTTCTTGACAGGTATTGTTAGAGTATGTATAAAATGAACATTCTCTACGGATGTTTTCTTTGACTTTGCCTTTGTGAAAAACAAGCCAAATATATATATATATATATATATATA